>JAJKFJ010022790.1:0-53512 GCA_027382625.1 Tetmemena sp. SeJ-2015
AAAATTTTATAGCAAGGCAGCCTTTGGAATAGGGAGTAGAATAGTGCTCCGGGTTTCCCCGACTAAAATTTTTCCCCTTAGAGCATTGAGTTTTTTAAATGCTCAATTCTTGGATTTTTTACTAAACATAGCCTTTTTCAATTTTAAGGTTTTAGCCTTGGGGTAGTTTGTATTCAAAGTCTTTGTAGATTACCATGCCTGCGAGATTTGAGGTTTCCCACCTATCAAAATCTTGGTCTCCAAAGCATGACAGCTTTAAGCTCTTAATTTAAAGAGGCTTCTTTTTGTCAATATTAAAATTTGTAGCCATCTTAATTTTCTTCAACTTAAATTTATTTTGCATTTAAATTTGGCTTTTTTAAGCTTTTTTTTATTGGTGTTTTCTCTTAAAAAAAAGATTTAATTACCATCAAGTACTTTGGGGAAACCTGGATCTGGGGTATTGCCCATTTAATTGAGGTTTGCTTATTTAAAAATAATTATCACATTTTTGAGCAAATTAATAACTTTAAATATAAGATTGATAAGAGATTGGTCTACTAGTTTATAATAGATTTTTAATAAAAATGAACGATTTTGTAGACTACGAGGAAGAAGAGAAAGAGCAACAAATTTTCCATCCTCAAAAATATAAAACATCTTAGTACTAGACCTAGTTCAGGCCTTAAGTACAGTTCAATGGATTGGAGGAGGTAGATAATTATACTGGAATTTAGCATACCAATTATATGTAAAACAAGCAGTCAGATTTACTTTTTGTTCTGGAGGAAATATCTGTCAAGCACAAGATGTTAAACCCCCATTTATGCAAACTCAAAAGATATTATACAAATAAATTCTTCAAATGATAAAATAGGGGCACCTATCATTTAAAATGATCACTTAACAACCCTGAAAAACTTATGGAAAACCAATCAACAACACATACGGTTCAAAATCTTCAAAATTAAAGAAATCTTCGCTAAAGTAAAACGAAGATGCACTCCTTAAGGTTTTGATGATAAAGATGACTCAACCTGGAATTATAACAATCATAGTTCAAAATAGAAAAGAGATTTCGATTAGCAACCTGCTTCAAATCATAATCATCCAAGAGGCAGAGGCTCATTAAATAAATCCTTCCACAAGCACAGACCAGAATAAAAATATAATCACTTTAATTCGACCCGATAAGTCAGTATAAATCCATAAAAAGAGCGTTTTCAGAAAAAAGAAAATAATTTGCAGAAGCTTTAAAGTCTATTTCCAGATGCAGATAAAGAAACTATATAAACCATATACATAGGATTTCACAATAATTATGATATAGCACTTGAATAGTGCAAAATCATCTTCGAAGATCTTTTTGTGTCCGGAAAAGGAAATTAAGATGCCTTAAATGAACAGCCTCCAGCTGAAGAAGTTTTAAAGTCTGAATTAATGTAAGAGATCCAAGTTGACCAATAGAATAAATAATTGCATAAAGCAGCTAATGCTTAGTCAGATTTAAAAGCAGTCTAGGAGAAAAATCATTAATAGGTCGTTTAAATCGCTCAAACAACTGAGTTGAAAAAGAATTTATACATTTCAGGGAACGGAAAATCAAATGAAGAGAATAACTATTTGAACTCCTTTAACAATTAGAGTATGTAGAACTTTAATAGTTAGGGAATATTTTATTCTAAATTATTAATTATTTTGGGAATACCTTAGAGTGCAAATATATCTTAATAGTAGTAAATGAAGAGTGAGCAACCTCCTAGAAAAGTAAAAAGAACAATAGATGATGATGATGATGAGGACTATATTCCCCCCTTAGTGAGTCAGAGTGTCTGTCACTCCCGACCATAAGAGAAGCCCTAAATATTTTATTTAAAAATGCAGAATAAGTCATTTTATGCTGCAGGAAAACAGTTTTCACTATATTTTAAAAAGTTCTTTGAATTTAAACCACCAAGAAAGATTGAAGCTGAGAAGCAAAATCTAATGCAAACAAGCAGTGCAGATGCTAAGATTCTGTTTAAGAATAAAGAAGAGCCACTAACTATTAGGAGAACAGTAAAATAGGTATCCATAGCCGCATGCTACCCAGTCACGCTTTATGAGAGTCTGAATTCTTGTATATCTAAAGATCTGGATTCTTCATTATCTTCTAACTCCATAAATTAATCCTTCTCTTATGATAAGCTTGATACAGGCAGCTATCTTCAAATCAAGAAGTCAAAGAGCAAAATCTTCGATCAATTTGATAATTAATCTGAGTTCAGTGAATTTGAGGAAAAAAAAGGTAGTTTTTAATTCGAAGAGGAGAACAAAGAAGAACCCACTAATAAGACTCACTAAACTATAAACTTAGGATGCGATGACTCATTTCAGTAATCAAATGGAGAATAACAGACAATTTAATTTCTACAGTAAATATTTCCTCAAGTTGATTTAGAAGTCATTATTGCAAAAATTCTTTGCTAAAATAATTAATACACAGAATTCTTTTATTTATTTTGAATTAATCTATTACTTAAGTTTCTTAAATTAAGAATAAGGATGGTAAGTAAAAATCCCTTTTGCATAGATTGATACAAATTACAAGGAGAGATATGAATCTAAGTCTAATAATCTTAAATGAAAAAGAGTTTGTTCAAACTGCTGAGCTAGGTTTAGGAGGAAGTTTGATCTAGTCTTGGTGTTTGAGAAGATAGATGGCGAGGTACTCCAGAGGACTCACAGGTCTTTCCAAGTCAACTACTTTCATGCCTTGGTATAGCACAGGCAGCACTGTCTTCATTAGGTACTCTTCGCTTGGAAGGCTTTAGAGTTTCTCCCATTCATTCTCTTGTGACTGGTTCTTGTAGCCCTCATCCTCTGATTCAAGTCCCTGCTCGATTCTTTCGATCAATAAAATAATCTCCTCATCTCTCTTCTACTCAGCAGATTCAATCAGCTTTATGAAGTAGTCTGGCTCCAAGATATAAAAATATGAAGTTCGCTCTATGGGGCTCGACCTTGACGACGTACTTGTTTATAAACTTCTTGAATGGCAGAGCTTCTCCGTTGATCACGTCTCTCACATCCACGCAGCAGTCGAAATCTCTAAAAATCGTTTGATATCTTAGTGTCTTACTCTCCAGCGTTATCGTCAAAGAAGATGTGTTGAGTACCGTAGTCAGCCTAATCCACAAGAAGCACTTTTCCACTGGTGTTAGCATAATTGGTGCTTTTCCATTGCTCGAAATCATCTTGAATAGCCATTGTGGATCTCTTCTTCAGGGTCTCTAGAATAGCGACGTACTAATCAATAGGATCTTTGTGGATGTTAACTGAGCCTTCTTCTACATCACCAGAATAGAAGTCAGAAATCATGAGTTAGGAATAATAATTATTTACAAAAAGAGGAAAATTAGTTTTCAAATATGCAAACTATCAATATGAAAGAATTTAGCTGCCTTCGATGCCTGCTCTATAGTAGAGTGCCTTCTAACCTCTCTCCTTGATTCTAAGATCCTTGGTGTTCTTACTTCCATCAAACTTCACTTGAGGAGTGCCGCCTCTTCCACTGTAGCAAGGGTGGTCTCCATTGCAAAACTTGTTAAACTCAAAGATCACGTTGTTCAAGTCTCCTCCAAATGTTCTAAAGACTATTGCGAACTCTTTCTTTGCCTTTTTAAGGTAGATAAGAGTTCTGAAGAAGGAAGGAATCAGATGGTACTTGCCCTCTCCGAAAAGATTCATCAAAGTCTTAACCTCATCATTCCCTTTTTCTTCTTCCTTCTTCTTAGGCTTAGTGTCATCATCATCTTCATCTTGGAAATTTGGGTTGGACTATTGAGTTGATTCTCTTCTTTCATCAAGCTAACTTTGCTTATCTCCTTCTGTAGGAAGCACTTGACCTATGTCTCCCTGAGAGTTTGCACCCTTTGAGAAAACTTGGTTCCCTGCATCCTCAGGAATTCCTAGTTCTTCCTTTGCAGCTTTGGGTAAAGAGAGAGACTTGATCATCTTCTCGAAATGGTTCTTAAACTTAGTGCCTGGATTTGCCGGTTTAGTGAAATTGATGAGCTTGTTGTTCCTTATAACCCTAAGAATAAGATTTAGTCTCTAGTTTGGTCTTACTCATTTTCTTGATTAAGTCTGTCTCTCTCAGCAGCATCTGGCACTTCATCCTTTGATTTTAGAGGGAAGTTTCTGTCTAAGTACTCCCTAAACAGATGCTTAATAAGATTATATATACCTGAAGCTGATGATCTCCTCTGGTTGCTCTTCAGTGATGAGATGAGTGGGCCGTTTCTCAGTTAGCTGATCATAAGCCAGGGTCCACTGTAACTCCTCTTTGTCAGCTGCAATCTTTTTGGGAATCATCCTACCCCAAACAATGTTTGAAAGAATGTTGCACACCCAAAAAGATTGCAGCTGACAAAGAGGAGTTACAGTGGACTCTGGCTTATGATCAGCTAACTGAGAAACGGCCCACTCATCTCATTACTGAAGAGCAACCAGAGGAAATAATCAGTTTCAGGTATTTACAATCTTATTAAGAATCTTTATAGGGAGTACTTAGACAGAAACTTCCCTCTAAAATCAAAGGATGAAGTGCCAGATGCTGCTGAGAGAGACAGACTTAATCAAGAGAATGAGTAAGAGCAAATTAGAGACTAAATCTTATTCTTAGAGTTATAAGGAACAACAAGCTCATCAATTTCACTAAGCCAGCAAATCCAGGTACTAAGTTTAAGAACCATTTCGAGAAGATGATTAAGTCTCTCTCTTTACCCAAAGCTGCAAAGGAAGAACTAGGAATTCCTGAGGATGCAGGGAACTAAGTTTTCTCAAAGGGTGCTAACTCTTAGGGAGACATAGGTCAAGTGCTTCCTACAGAAGGAGATAAGCAAAGCCAGCTTGATGAAAGAAGAGAGTCAACTCAATAGTCCAACCCAAATTTCCAAGATGAAGATGATGATGACACTAAGCCTAAGAAGAAGGAAGAGGAAAAAGGGAATGATGAGGTTAAGACTTTGATGAATCTTTTCGGAGAGGGCAAGTACCATCTGATTCCTTCCTTCTTCAGAACTCTTATCTACCTTAAAAAGGCAAAGAAAGAGTTCGCAATAGTCTTTAGAACATTTGGAGGAGACTTGAACAACGTGATCTTTGAGTTTAACAAGTTTTGCAATGGAGACCATCCATGCTACAGTGGAAGAGGCGGCACTCCTCAAGTGAAATTTGATGGAAGTAAGAACACCAAGGATCTTAGAATCAAGGAGAGAGGTTAGAAGGCACTCTACTATAGAGCAGGCATCGAAGGCAGCGCTTTCTAGCTTGTAACTGGCACTCTTAAGAGAGTAAGACCTTTTGTAAATAAAATTATTTAGACTAACAAAGACGACATGATTTCTGACTTCTATTCTGGTGATGTAGAAGAAGGCTCAGTTAACATCCACAAAGATCCTATTGATTAGTACGTCGCTATTCTAGAGACCCTGAAGAAGAGATCCACAATGGCTATTCAAGATGATTTCGAGCAATGGAAAAGCACCAATTATGCTAACACCAGTGGAAAAGTGCTTCTTGTGGATTAGGCTGACTACGGTACTCAACACATCTTCTTTGACGATAACGCTGGAGAGTAAGACACTAAGATATCAAACGATTTTTAGAGATTTCGACTGCTGCGTGGATGTGAGAGACGTGATCAACGGAGAAGCTCTGCCCTTCAAGAAGTTCATAAACAAGTATGTTGTCAAGGTTGAGCCACATAGAGCGAACTTAATATTTTTATATCTTGGAGCCAGACTATTTCATAAAGCTGATAGAATCTGCGGAGTAGAAGAGAGATGAGGAGATTATTTTATTGATCGAAAGAATCGAGCAGGGACTTGAATCAGAGGATGAGGGCTACAAGAACCAGTCACAAGAGAATGAATGGGAGAAACTCTAAAGCCTTCCAAGCGAAGAGTACCTAATGAAGACAGTGCTGCCTGTGCTATACCAAGGCATGAAAGTAGTTGACTTGGAAAGACCTGTGAGTCCTCTGGAGTACCTCGCCATCTATCTTCTCAAACACCAAGACTAGATCAAACTTCCTCCTAAACCTAGCTCAGCAGTTTGAACAAACTCTTTTTCATTTAAGATTATAAATTAGACTTAGATTCATATCTCTCCTTGTGAATTTGTATCAATCTATGCAAAAGGGATTTTTACTTACCATCCTTATTCTTAATTTAAGAAACTTAAGTAATAGATTAATTCAAAATAAATAAAAGAATTCTGTGTATTAAGTATTTTAGCAAAATATTTGTGCAATAATGACTTCTAAATCAACTTGAGGAAATATTTACTGTAGAAATTAAATTGTCTGTTATTCTCCATTTGATTACTGAAATGAGTCATCGCATCCTAAGTTTATAGTTTAGTGAGTCTTATTAGTGGGTTCTTCTTTGTTCTCCTCTTCGAATTAAAAACTACCTTTTTTTTCCTCAAATTCACTGAACTCAGATTAATTATCAAATTGATCGAATATTTTGCTCTTTGATTTCTTGATTTGAAGATAGCTGCCTGTATCAAGCTTATCATAAGAGAAGGATTAATTTATGGAGTTAGAAGATAATGAAGAATCCAGATCTTTAGATATACAAGAATTCAGACTCTCATAAAGCGTGACTGGGTAGCATGCGGCTATGGATACCTATTTTACTGTTCTCCTAATAGTTAGTGGCTCTTCTTTATTCTTAAACAGAATCTTAGCATCTGCACTGCTTGCTTGCATTAAATTATGCTTCTCAGATTCAATCTCTCTTTCTGGTTTAAATTCAAAGAACTTTTTAAAATATAGTGAAAACTGTTTTCCTGCAGCATAAAATGACTTATTCTGCATTTTTAAATAAAATATTTAGGGCTTCTCTTATGGTCGGGAGTGACAGACACTCTGACTCACTAAGGGGGGAATATAGTCCTCATCATCATCATCTATTGTTCTTTTTACTTTTCTAGGAGGTTGCTCACTCTTCATTTACTACTATTAAGATATATTTGCACTCTAAGGTATTCCCAAAATAATTAATAATTTATTCCCTAACTATTAAAGTTCTACATACTCTAATTGTTAAAGGAGTTCAAATAGTTATTCTCTTCATTTGATTTTCCGTTCCCTGAAATGTATAAATTCTTTTTCAACTCAGTTGTTTGAGCGATTTAAACGACCTATTAATGATTTTTCTCCTAGACTGCTTTTAAATCTGACTAAGCATTAGCTGCTTTATGCAATTATTTATTCTATTGGTCAACTTGGATCTCTTACATTAATTCAGACTTTAAAACTTCTTCAGCTGGAGGCTGTTCATTTAAGGCATCTTAATTTCCTTTTCCGGACACAAAAAGATCTTCGAAGATGATTTTGCACTATTCAAGTGCTTTATCATAATTATTGTGAAATTTTTTGTATATAATCTATATAGTTTCTTTATCTGCATCTGGAAATAGACTTTAAAGCTTCTGCAAATTATTTTCTTTTTTCTGAAAACGCTCTTTTTATGGATTTATACTGACTTATCGGGTCGAATTATAGTTATTATATTTTTATTCTGGTCTGTGCTTGTGGAAGGATTTATTTAATGAGCCTCTGCCTCTTGGATGATTATGATTTGAAGCAGGTTGCTAATCGAAATCTCTTTTCTATTTTGAACTATGATTGTTATAATTCCAGGTTGAGTCATCTTTATCATCAAAACCTTAAGGAGTAGCATCTTCGTTTTACTTTAGCGAAGATTCTCTTTAATTTTGAAGATTTTGAACCGTATGTGTTGTTGATTGGTTTTCCATAAGTTTTTCAGGGTTGTTAACGTGATCATTTTAAATGATAGGTGCCCCTATTTTATCATTTGAAGAATTTATTTGTATAATATCTTTTGAGTTTGCAATGAGTGGGGGTTTAACATCTTGTGCTTGAGCAGATATTTCCTCCAGAACCAACAGTAAATCTGACTGCTTGTTTTACATATAATTGGTATGCTAACTTCCATAAGTATTATCTTCCATTTCCAATCCATTGAACTGTACTTAAGGCCTGAACTAGGTCTAGTACTAAGATGTTTTGTATTTTTGAGTATGGAAAATTTGTTGCTCTTTCTCTTCTTCCTCGTAGTCTTCAAAATCGTTCATTTTTATTAAAAATCTATTATAAACTAGTAGACCAATCTCTTATCAATCTTATATTTAAAGTTATTAATTTGCTCAAAAATGTGATAATTAATTGTAAATAAGCAAACCTGCAATTAAATGGGCAATACCCCAGATCCAGGCTCCTCAAAGTACAAATAGTAAGCCATAGGTAATTCAGCAATCATTTTTTTTATAGAGAAATCACCGTATATAGAAAGGAAGACGACTTAAATGAGAGAGCAAGTCAATTCAAGTGCAAAATAATTTAAGTTGAAGAAAATTAAGATGGCTACAAAATTTCTAATATCGACAAAAAGAAGCCTCTCTACATTAAGAGCTTAAAGCTGTCATGCTTTGGAGACCAAGATTTTGATAGGTGGGAAACCTCAAATCTCGCAGGCATGGTAATCTACAAAGACTTTGAATACTAACTACCCCAAGGCTAAAACCTTAAAATTGAAAAAGGCTATGTTTACGTAAGAAAAGTCCAAGACATTGAGCATTTAAAAGACGTCAATGTCTCTGCAAGGGAAAAGATTTTAGACTACGGGAAAATCCACGGAGCACTATTCTACTCCCTATTCCAAAGGCTGCCTTGCTATACAAGCTTTAACATTTTCAGATCTGGTTTTTCTAGGCAGCAGAATAAGGAAACTGGAGTTTATCAATGGGAGGATAAAAGCTAGTCTTGTAACACTAATAACAATAAATTTCATGACTAAGACCCACGTCTAAACGCAGTTATTTATGTATTGCAATTGAGTTTGATAAACTGCAAGAAGGGCTCAACTACTGGATGAATTTTAGCAAAGACAAAAGAATCTTCATATCTGAGATAGAGCACTTAAAAGCTAGGTTACTTCTTAATCAAGTGCTTTATGATACTCTCTTCCAAATATTAAATGAGGAATTGCATTTCAATAAAACTTAAAATTTTATTTAATATAGTTTGTAGCAATAATCAAAGATATATATTTTAAGAAAGTAGGAGGAGTGAGGACATTGAGTTTCTAATTTAACTTCTTTAAACATCAACAATTCCTAATTAGTTTTAAGAAGCTTAGGAGAAAATAAACGAAGCTACAGAATTTTCTAGACTGGTTTTCACTAATATGGAGACCAGATACAGATTTAAGGAGATGGGTATTTAAGCAGCTCTGAAGAAGGACTTTGAAAAGTAAATATCCATTAGTATAGAGAAAATGCTGGAGGTGACAGATTTTTTCAAGGACAACATAGAGAAGATTTGATATTGTTTTAAGTTAATGGATGAGTCATAGAAAAGTAAAATCAGACAGAGTTTGGAGTTGGTGCAAAACACACTATCAGAAGCTGAGTGGACGATGATCATGCAAGAATATTCCACTCGAAATAATGTTAGCAACTAAAATTTGGAGCACTCTCGAACCTTTCAAATACTTGACGAGACTCAAAATAATTTAGATACAGCTTAAGATGGGATTAATCAATTCTAGAGTAGTCACACAAAATTTAAATTCTATTGAATTTATTAGTCAAATAGTCAACTTAATTGACTTGGATAAAGCTGACACCTTATAGTAAATACTCCCTGATCATTTAGAATCTTAATTATAATCTACTCTAACATCAACTCTAAAAATTACAGCTAGAGAGGTCAAATCAGTCAGTCTTTGAAAAGCTTATAAAATCCCATACAATTTATTTCATAAGAATCTTTATTGACCCTTTAATTTTCTAATTTTAAATCAAATCAGCCAAATTTAATGCTAGCAAGTAATATAAAGAGTAAATCATAAATTTTGAGCTTGATGGGAGGCTCCTCTTCTAAAGATGAAAAAGAGTAAAATATTCGATTCTAATTGCATCTTTAGTTAATTTCGCTGCAAGTATTTAGTAGTTCATTAGTCTAATGACGCACTTCTGTTTTTCAAAGATGATAAAACCAGAGATCAATATGAATAGCAATCAGCAAATAATAGCTTTATGAACTCTTAGTATATAGCAGCAAACAAAACTAAAATTACCAACAATTAAACAAGCATGCTATAAAACTCTGCACCAGAAGCTTCTTCTTAACTTAGATTCAGCGAATAAGTACCTCTTGAAATGTTTGAGATTAAAATTTTCCATCTTTCTTGCTCAAGTACCCCTCCTAAATTATGGGGGCAATAAGAATCCATGGCAGGCATGATCATCTATTCAGAAATTTTAGACTACTATTCATAGCCTCTCAAGAAAAAACTCAAGATTAAATTTAAGTTTACATTATTTAGATCAAACCCGGCTATGTCTACATTAGAAGATCTAGCGAGATATTAAAATACAACAAAATAAAAAAGAAGGGGTAGATACATGGTGCACTCTTCTATTTAATAAAGTGCTTTTGTTCTATTCTTTGTTTGGAAAATTCCCCGATGAGAAATTTATTAAGGGCCTTGACTACATTTAGATGAGTGGCTTTTCTTACTTCAAAGGAGCACATGACTAAGACTACGTGTGGAAAGATAACAGCGCTTAGTTAAATGCTAATCTCTTTCCAATAAGTCAATCTGGCAAGAAACCCTATAATCCTTTCAAAGATGTAGACTAAATTATTTTTGTGATGAAACTTCCAACATGAATGAATAGGAATTTCTGATTCTAAAGGAGGCAATTAACTTTTGGTAGAATGGTGGGGAGCAAAACTTCAAAATAGAGAGCTTTCTCAAGAAGAGTTAAGACAAAAAGTGATTTGGAGTAATGAGTTAAAGTAGAAAATATTTAATTTCTGTTCACATAATTAATCAAGCTCATAATTCATAAAAAGGAAAAGTCACTGCACTAAGTAATTTTGAGAGCCATCGTTCAGCCAATAAGTTATAGCATTCAATATCTGGTTCTTTTAAACTTGTGACAGCTTTATATCATCACAATTATTTAGGAAATATAGACATTTTATAAATTATTCCAATTTATTTAAACTTTATACATATTTATCATACATAAGTGGCTGACCAACTTTGATGTTAACGTTGGTATAGATGTTTTCTTCGAACGTCCATCCACTTTTCTTGGTCCTCATGAAGTAGCAGATGCAAGCATTCAAATTTATATCCGACTTGAAGAACTCCCTAGTTAGGGCTTTAAAGGCTGCATCTATCGGATCTAAAAGTAATAAATAACTTTCTTTGGCCTAAACTTTTGACTCTTCTCCAGACTCTTAAGTTTCTTGACGTAGACGTAGCCAGGTTTGAATCTTTGCTCCCACCCTTCTCCAGTTATAAAGGCTGTCTGGTTCAATATCACAAACCCAACCAAGTCGTCTTTGCCCCATTTCTTGCAAGGGTCTGATTGGCATGAAAGATGATAAGAGCCAACCACCTCAGGGAATTTATGGCCAACAGGCATTTCAGACACACTCCCAAATCTTTCTTCAGTTACTGTCGATGATCTAGTAAAAAATTTTAAATCTCTCTTAGCCAGGTATAAAGCCATAATTCAAAAATAAACTTTGCTGCAGGAACCTTCTTGCTTCTATTGTGTCGACTGTCTCCCTAGGAATCCCTGCGGAGGAAGCCTAAGAAGAAGTTCTCTCACTCAGTGATTCAAATTACGGGCCCGATCTCCCCTGGTAGCTGAAGTCATTGAAGTTGTTAGCATTGAAGTTGTAGTTTTAAAAAGATTGATTCTAAAAGGTTTCCATCTAAGAGTCACCCATTAATTTAAAAAATAACATGGATTCAGGGATTTCAATTTATGATGAGTAGTTAGATTCCATATTTTTATTTTAAGTTGGCTCTCTCTAAACTTATTTAAGGATATTTTCTTTATATATTTTTGATCAAAATATTAAACAATCAGAAGGATAAATTAATGTTTGTATAAATTATTAAGAAATTATAATCTATTTTTCTGACTATTGCCAGTCTTTTGAGATTACTGCTTTGGCTTTTCAGTTTTGTTTCTTTATTGCTTTCCTTTACCTTGAGAACTCTCTTACTCCTTGCTGCCCTTGGCTTTAGTTTTCTTGGACTTGCCTTTTAAATCCCTCGCTTCCTCTCTTAACTCCTCAGAATCCATCTCCTCGTCACTCTATCCCTCTGGAACGCTATCTTCTTCACTGTCTTCGCTGTTCTCAGGACTCTATTCTTCATTAAAGTCCTCATCCTCCTCTGAGTCATACTCTTCCTCATCCTTCATATGGTGGCCATCTGCCACTGCTGCACTCCTTGCTTTAGGCTTAGCAACCTTTTCATCTTCTTCTTCGTCACTAGGGTCATCAAGTTATAGGTTAGTGTCTAAATCTATGTGCCTCACCTTAATGCCCTTCCCCTTGAAATAGCTCTCAAGTCTTTTCTGTTCGGCCTTATCAATACCGGCAAAGGTAACTTCTGAATTATCGAGAGACTTGACCACAGATATGTCAAAGGATTTGCTCGAACCCAAGCTTGAACTTCCTACTCTGCTGAACTAAATGAACTTTATCTCCTGAAACTTGATGTAGTGCACAGGCTTATGGATGAATATAAGAGAGCTCTTTAGAGGATATAAATGCCCTTCAGAGGCCTTAACTGAACATTTGACAGCTTCCTCCTCTTTGGTAGTCCTGAAGTCATGAGGGATAAGAATGTTGCGCTTTATCACTTCCTTGAAGAGCTTTGAGAGCACATCGTAAAGAGGGCCTTCTAACACTTAATCCAACTTATTATACTCTTTTTCCAAGACATCTTCTTCTAAATTTAGTTATACCTTGATCTCTCTTGTTCTGTCAAATTGGATGGCCAAAAAGTAGTGAAGAGTTTATCCTAGCCTTAGAGGAGAACTTAGCTGAACGATATAAGCCATTTACCACTCCATCTGGCTTCGGCAGTAAAAATCCTTTGACAATATCCTTGTAGAGTATTTTATAGTTGTTTGTTGATCCGTGTAGCTTCAGAAAGCTCTTATAGAAGTTAAACTGATACTTTCCTCTTGGGATATTCATAGGCATATCAGGCAGTGAAGTAATTACATCTCCAATATTATCATCCAACCCTGCGGCGCTTAGAATTTTTTCATTGAATAGCTGAGCGGCAGTAATGATTTCTTCATCTTCATCCTCTTCCTCTTATTCTTCCTACATAACTTAGTCCCCTTCTGCATCTTTCTTTGACTTCTTTTTTGCCTTAGCTCTAGCTGCTTTTGCTTTCTTAGCTTCCTCCCTTTGGATGAGGCTAGTCTGGTGCTCAGGTAAATTCGGCACATAAAACCTAATCTCACTCACACAGTCATAGCTCTAAGCTTAACTTTTCTGGCCAGGTAGCTTCTTCTCGATTTTATCTTGCAGCTCCAATGTGACTTCATTTTTGCCTGTTGCGTTTGAGAGAGTTATATCGCTGTAATTGACAACAAAAGCCTTTTAGTTGCTCACTTTAAAAAGAAGATTTTATTCTTCCAAGTCGTAGTGACCGAAGTTCCACCCCTTGCAACTCCAATCACCATTAGCCTTTTGCTTTTATTCCTCCATTCGCCAACAAAATCAAAGATTATAAACTTTCTACTGTTTTGAGAGCAAAGATACTCACTTATTCCTTCACTCGCTTTAAATATTCAATCATCAATCAACATCATTCAAATGATATCTTCTTTAATCATTTTTAAACTAAAATATTTTACTTTCTTTGCCTGAGAATAATTATTTTTATATAGAGAGATAGAATAAATTATCAGAATTTTCAATGGATAGAAGCCCCAAAATTTATCTTCATTTATTTTTTAATTTTTAAATTCAAGTTTCAATAAAGCCTTAGTCGTTTGCGAGATGAAGGCATATAGTAGAACTTTTTGGACAATTAATTTAAAGACCAAGTATATTTCTAAACGCAGAATTCCCCAGGTTCCTTGAGTCCAATCTCAGAAGTTAAGTTCAACAAAGATGATCGAAAAGCGAGCAATCGCATAGGAAAATCTACTAAATAAGTAGTAATATTAATTTTAAAGTAGCAATAGGCTCAGGTGGATACAATGAAACTGCAGGATCCTCACACAGTGGCTTTGATGACTACTCTCAATTCGGATCAAAGTCTAATGTTGAGATCAAAGGAAAGGGATTGTTAAGGCCTATTGAAAAAAATAACAAGCAATCTAAGAATACAAAAACCATAGGCATCAAACAAGGATTATACAAATATAGTGCTATTCTGTGATTATTATGCTCTACTGCGAATAACGCTGATGTTTAAGACCCTGAGAGACTTGAAAAGGCTAAGTAAGCAACTAAATTTAGGCGTAAATTTGAAATTCCCTCTCTAAGACGAAAGTAAATGAGTGTTGCCATTAGCTAAACACCTCAAGAATAAATTATTGGACTTAATTACTAGGAGGAAGAGAAGATAGCAGTTAATTTCGAAGAAGTAGAGTCCAAAGTCTCCTATGGCTCATCTGATGATCAGAACGAGTTTATGTACTTCGAAAGAAGGCCCTCAGGAGGAGTATCAATGTTTGAGCCTAGTTCTCTCAACCAGCAAAAATAATCCATTCAAGAATGGAATTAAAAAACTTAGGAAAAATATGAAGGAGGTAAATAAGATCAAGGTTAAATCTTAGCAACCTAAATTTGAAAAGAGTAGAGTATCCAAAGACAATAGGGAGATGAAATTATAAGTCTTAAGTGGTATCCTAAGAAACTCTATCCCAATAATAGACAATCTTTAGAAAAGATCACTTATCATTATTTGGAAGTAAGATGTTCACATTACCGAGGAAGAGAGAAGGTTACTCTGGCTGAGGGCGACTGGAGCAGCGATGCAAATGTCCTTCATTCAAAACAAAAACTACTATAGCTTATTAGACTCTCTGGATCTTAAGTACCCAAACCCTAGTTTTAACTAGATAGAGCTAGACTTAAAGAGAACGTTTTCTGATATAAGTCATGAAGAAGCTGAAAATTATATTCCAGCACTTAGAAGAATTCTGAGAGCTTATGTGAAAAGAAATCCGACAATTGGGTATTGCCAAGGAATGAACTTTATAGTAGGAAGGTTGCTCAGATTCATGAATGAAGAGGAGGCATTTTGGACTTTAACGATGATTCTTGAAACTATTCTACCTTTGGATTACTACTCCAACATGGTAGGAGTGTTGATAGATTAATAAGTCTTTAAGAGATTAGTTCAGATACACTTGCCTGATATTTACTCGCACCTCGAGGATTTAAAGTTTGACCCTTCACTTTTAGCTTTTTAATGGTTTGTCTGTTTCTATACCTACAACATGACTTATGAGGTAACTTTAGTGTGAATTAATTTATTGTTTCAGGCCTCATTGAAAGTATGGGATTTATTTATGATGAAGGGAGTAAAAGTTCTTTTCTATGCAGGACTCTCCATCTTAGCCATTTTGAGATCTGAGTTACTTCAAGCCTAGGACTTTTGTAATTTATTACCCTGTCTTAATAGATATATAGAAACTGCATTTTTGCTGATCGATTAAGCTTCAAAAGAGGAGGTGACTGTAGATAGGTTGATTTACCATATGGGAAAGATCAAAATTAAAAAGAAGGAAATCACAAAGTTAAGAATCCAAGTGAGGCCGCAAGTCGAAAAAGAACTTCAATCACTTTTAGATTCTAAAGACTAGCAAGAAAAAGGCCCCTACCCTCGACTCTAGTTCGTAAATAAGTTCTTCCTTTATAGTGGATTATGTAAACACTATGAAGATTAGGGCCTGGCATGGAAGAGCATGGAAGAATTTGAGAAGGAAGTTATGAATATTTTCAACTGCGATCCTGAATGGCCTATTTGCTTGTTTGACTTTACTTACAAAAACAAAATTCCCAACTACCTCTGTTTCAAGACTCAGCCCAACTTCCAAGACTTGATAAGGGAAAACTATTTTGACTTCTCTAAAGATTTTGAAACGTAGAAGTAGAAGTTTGACTAGACTCTCAAAGAAGAGCAATTCAAGATCACAGACTCGTAGAAGGATATGCTCATTGAAAGAAATAAACATCTGTGTACTCATAATAGACACTTTGTCAAAAATTTCAAGTACATGTTCACTGAGGGTAACAATAGAATTTTCGCTAATCCTATTTTCAACTTTAAAATAAACAAAGAAGTTAAAGTAATGAAAAAGATTTAGGAGTTCTTGCAAGAAATTTCATTTTACAACTCGTCTTAGGATGAAATGGAATTCGATGCTACGGAAACAGAACATTTTGAGCAGCCAAACAACAACTTAATGAGCTCTTCTATTTCTCTGAAAATATTCTAGCCAAAGCCTCCCCTTCCTAGACCAAGATCTAACAACCACCTAGTCACATATCTAAATGACATCACCTAATAAAATATAGACTGGACTGAAAACCAAATTACTCAAGAGTAGGAATAAGAGCAAACTAAATAGAGACTCGCACTTCAAAACTAGATTCAAAGGTCACAAACTATATTCAAAAGTCAAGGACATCTAGATTAAATATTACTCAATTGTTTTTTATTTGCTTATCTTTTTGGATATATCTCTTTTGATTAAATCTTGGCATTCAATTTATAAAAGTCAAAATTATTTTCAAAATATTAAGTCCTATATAAAACATAGAGAGGTTAAAATCTAATTCTTTCATAAGGAATCGATGTCCAAGCATTTAATAGGCTACTTTGGAGTAGCTACTGAGGGCAGCAGGAGAGAACTAAGAATTAGTTTTAAATAGCCACACGAACAGTGGGGTAAGATTATTTGAGGATTTCGCAAACTCAACCAATTTTAATTTCCCAGTAAACAAGTACGCATCGTTTCTCGATTAATAAGATAACAATAATATTTTAAAAAAATAAATCTACTTAACACCATCTATCCGTATTAAAACATTTTAGCAATAATATTCAATGATAAAGGACCAATTTATATTTGTATTTAAGTTTTACAAAACATTAAAATAATTGAAGATTTTGAAAGTAAATTACCTTTCTTGAGAAGGAATAGTCTGCAGCCTAATCTGTCAAGGCCAACTGAGTCCTTTTGGTAATCATAGAGTGAGAAGTATCCCTCATAAGATTGAAGTAGGGCGTTCTCCTACAACTACTCTTTCACTCTCTTATTTCTCATTTTACTCAGCTCATTAATCTCGATAAAGAAAGAACCAAGTTGCATTTCTTGCTCTGGTTTTAATATTTCTATACTGCTTCCTTCCTAAACCAAAGCTAAACCTCAAGGGGATTTGAAAACATTCTTCCTTTGCCTTTTGATTTAAATAAAAAAAAATTTTAATATCTAAAACTGATTTGAGAGATCTAATTCAAAAAGGACAGTCTTTTTAATTTCAAAGACATTAAATCTAAGCTGTTTAAGGTAGGTTGACTCCTTGAGCCCATGCTCATAAATAACTTAGTTTAGTAATTTTATCCCTGGAGTTAAAATTTCAAATACAAGTAAGACAGCTGATTTAAACTATTTAGCCAGGAGAGATTGCTGCAAGGGGTTTCTCTTTATTTTTGAAAATGAGTTCTACAAAAATTTAAAACCTAGTATGATACTATTTTTTGCATTCTGGGCCCTAGAATTAGTTTGCGGGCAAAGGTTTGGGAATACTTAAGTGATTTTCAATCATGGGTTTTTCTCAAATTTCCATCCTTGAAATTCCCCTTTAGTTAAGTCCTGATTGCTTATTCTAAACTTCCTGGGAATAAAGAGGTCGACTTTTTGAATGATGATTGAGAGCTATTCTCAATTTCAACTATCCCATTTGCTATTTGTAGTCATCGAAGATTGTGAAGGGATCATCAATTCCATGATTGCTAGCTAGAAGATTTCTCAAAGGAACTTAGCGCATCCGATAATTACATAATCACAGCACTCAAAGATGTACTCTCATCCCTCTTCAGTGAATCCTGATCTATGAGAAGGTTCTCCCTTTAAACTTTAATTTTAAAAACCCCCCATTTCTTTCCCATGGGTATCCATTTCAAATTTCCCCTTTTATTATTCAAATACTCAAATAGTTTGGTATCCATCTGCACATTTATGTCAAACTATTCTTGAACACAGGATTCAGAGTGTTGAAAAGTAATCTTTTTTTTTTTTTTTGGTATGTTGCTCTGAGGGAATTTCTTTGTAACTCTCCTTCTTCCCAAAAATTGAGGCTACGACAGCAATTTTTTCAAGTCCCGTCTTGAAAATTTGAGTTAAGATTCTTCTCCAATCAATTTACCCCTTCGAATCATTGATTATGCTTTCTACTATTGCCAGTCATCTACTCAATTTAGAGCTTTTGGCCTAAATTTCTTGAGTTTGGCTAAGTGCACTCTGTTTTATTTTAGCGAAGTGCTCAATATTTTCTATTGACTCTTTTATGTTCTAAATGCTTTCTACATTTACGCTTACTACTCCATTTAAAGGAATTTTCCTCTTTACATAAGTTTCCTTGTGTAAAAAGCAGGACTTAGCTCTTCTTGAGTTGGATCTTGGTCCATTAAGTCAGGTAAACTTCCATTTTCTGCTCCTTTTTTAAAAGCAAAGGAACTACTTTTCAGTTAAAAAAAGAAAAAGTTTTGTAAGTGATTTCAAGTTGCTTTTTTCCCAAATTTATTATATTCTCTCTTTGAGCAAATTAAGTGCCATAGATAAACAAAATTCTTTTAAAAGGTTTGAGGATCTTAAGATATGCTATGATTTTCTATCTTTCAATTAATTCCTCAAGAGGAATGTGGGCATTTCCAATAACAAACTCTTTACTCCCATCGAAAATAGCCAGAGTGATGTTGAATAATTGATCAGAAAGTTATTTTTATTCTGGAGGTGAGCTTGTATAGGTCGTTTTTTGGAGATGTTTAAAATTGTGAACAGTATTGATGGACACTTTGAAATTAAATTGACTTTTTGCTCTAGAGCTTCATTATCAGTTAAATGTAGTCAGACTAAAATATTTGTTCATCACCCAAGTGGGAATGAGTACTTAACTACAACGTTTTATATGTACTCATTTTTAGACTTGAATTTGCTCTTCTAAGATGCCCTTCTAATGGCAAAGTATTTTGAGCTTGCTCGTTCCTCTAAAAATCTTTAATTAGCTTATCAAGAATTGGGATGTTTATAAGCTCCTTAACTTTGATCTCAAAGATGTGTTTAAACCCTTTCTTGAAAGGGTCTGTCTTCATCTCCAAGAGTTGCAGTTCTTGCCTTGCTTAGTTAAACTGAAACATCTTTTTTGTCGTACTCTTCATCACTTTCTAATACTTCTTTGTTGTTGAAGGTCATATCCTTCTTGCCTTTGCTTTTGGTTCTCTTCTTCTTGGTCTTCTGATAACTACTTCCTCCTCACTCATTTGGGATTGTAAGTCACCCTTCTGGAGTATATGCCCTCATCCTTTCATTTCTTCCATCTGCAAGTTCTCGGGTTTTTCTTATTGATATCGTGGGCCAGAGCGAATATCGACTCCTAAGAAGCCTTAATCATGTTCATTTCATGCTCTTGTCTCTTTCTTTCTTCTTCCTCTTTTTTAAGCTTTTGCTTTCTATCCATCTCTAGTCTGATTCTTAGTTCATAGTCTTGACCAGTGGCAAACTTATAGAGGTGTGCATGGAGGATTTGATGGTATCTCTGTGGCTCGTAGTAGAGTTTTGCCAGATTTTTTAAAATATGAATAATTCATGTTTAGGTGTTCAAAGAGACAGAAAACTTCCCAAAGACTAATCTGAGTGTTTAATCTTCTCATCTTCGACAAGAAAAGTTTTGCATTTATTCTCTATATCAAATAGAATTAAGAGGGTAACATAAACTTTGCATTCATATTTCTTATTAGGTCTTTCCCAATCACACTCACTGGCAATTAGAACGTAAAGATAGGGTAGTTTAGCATCTCAATTGTTAGTTCATTTGCATCTAAGGATTAAAAGAAAAGTGACTGTAAGCAATACTCATTTAATTATTATTAAACCACCTTAATAATTTAAATTTGAATAGAAATGAAAAATCCCAGACAAAATATCAACCTCAATGACTCTTTCGAAGATCTATAATATTTTTAGAGAATGAAAGAATGGCCGATGCACTTACACACCAAGAAAGGAATAAGCAACTCATTTCAACTGTGTTCACTGATGACAGAGTACCTTCTTCTTACTAAGGATAAAAGACTAACAGTTCTTATAAGACAAAAGACTTCCTTGGCTATGAAGTAGATGAACTACCTACGAGAGATAAACCCTCAAGAGAAGAAAACAAAATCTAGCCAAGAGGTGGTGGTGGCTAAGATAGATAACCTCGATTCGGAAAAGAAAATCAAAGAAACGTTATCAATATAGACGAGAACGAAGACACTTTCTCAAGTCAAGCAGAGTTTGAGAGGATATTTGCTCGAGGAGAAAAACTAAGACAGCAAATGGGATAGACCCTCGAAGCTAATTCAGCATGGGAATCTCTTCATGGAAAATTTGAAGTTCCTAAGCGATACATGCCTCCATTCTTACAGGACAACGGCAATTCAAAAGCGTCGAATGAAGATTTAGATTCAGAATTAGACAATATCTATGCAGTAGAAGTGGAAGGCTATAATTTGAGAGAAAGTTAGGAACTAAAAACTGGCAAAGGTCAATAATCCGAGCCTGATTTTTAACATGGAAATCAAATGCAAAAGCAAGAAACTTAGCACATCAGAGATATGAAGTTTTTAAAAATCAAGATAGGAACTTTAAGAATAGAAGATGAAGCCTTGCTCCATTCGATAATAGATAACTCCTTCACAATTTCTGTGAGTGTGCCACTACCTGACATCTATTAGAAGAAAATCTCCCATTAGCTTCTAAAGTTGAATAATTATGAGATCTCGAGCTTCAATGAGTTCATTTTCAACAATGTCTCCCTTTATAATTTCAAAATAGATGAGGAGACTTTCAACACCCTCGTAAACGCTTAATTAGTGGTTTCATTAGATGGTAAAAATGTGATGGGCCAAGTTTCAATGATAAAATTACTTATGTCCAAACAATATAAGCTTGAGATAAGCATCCCTCTTTAATAGACTGTTGTTGTTGAAGAATACCCTCAGCAAAAGAAGAAGCAGTCTTAATAGGAGATAAATAAGAAAGGAGGGAAAAATATCAAGCAAGAACCAGCTAAAAAGAAGGAGGAGATTCAAATTCAGCCATCTACTTATTAAAAATAGGTGGGATTCATCACTCTTGAACTATAATTGCAAAGAGGGGATACTGAATCTGAGTTAGCCAGAGACTATCAACTAAGGTTAAAGTAATTAGAAGAGCAGAAATCAAAGGAAGATGCCCTTAAACAAGCAGAGATAGACAAGTATATGAAATTTTCGTAGCATTAAGAATCAGTTTAAGCTCAGTTGTATCTCAATATTAAGAGTGTCAGAAATCTATGTCTTAATCATGATGGTACCCTTAATAAGATTTTAATTTTAAATTTTGCATCAAGAGAAAGAAAAAAGTAGGCTTGGCCTGGATTTGATGAATGAAGAAGGTGACAAAGAAATCAACGAAAGATAAATTTAGAGAGACGAGCAAGCTCTCAGGAGAAACCTATTTGTGCAATTCAAAACATTCCCAAGCTTAGAGAAACTAAAGACTAACACAGTATGGAATGATGTTTCACCCAACTTTAATTTCAAGTCTCAATTTCCTCTAGTAATGAATCCTGAGACTCTTGCTAAACTTCAAAACTTCATCTTCATTTTGGAAGTTTGGGATATGAAATCTCCAGCACAAGAAGAGTTCATAGGCCTTGTAAAAGTACCTTTAGCAGGTTTCAGCTATTAAATGTAGACTACTGATAATCAAATATTCTCATTGAATTTCTTAGCAGACTAGCATTTAATATTTTAGCTGAGTTTAAATTATTGTATGTACCCCATGATTCTATGGGACGAATTCCTGCCAATATATTCACCCAGGCTTGGATTGAATATAGGAGAATTATCTTTGACAATGGCTTTAGGATCTGGTATTCAAGTTAGCAGGTTAATTTAGAAGGAGCAAGATCAAGACAGACATCTGCTAGAGATGACCTACAAGGCTTAAATAATGGAGTTGATGAAAAATAAGTAAGAAGAAGAGAATAAGATGAGAGTCTAGCTAGAGATGTCCACCAAAATGCAACTTGATCTATAACAGCAAAAGCTACAGATTATTTTTAGTTAGAGTAAGAAGAAAAGAAAAAGCAGTAAGATGCTGACTTAGAGAGGAGTGTTAATATCCCAATATAAGATTAACTATTCTCAGGATTCAACTCATTCATAAACAAACCAGGAAGTCCCTCTCAACTTAATAAGCAGGATGGAGGCATGTTCAAAAACATTGGAAACTTTCTAAGATAGAGTTTGAACATTACTTAAACAAGTAGAGACGTCGATTTGAGAAAATTATCGTTATTGAGTAGTCTGAGAAAACTTTTTGAGGAGGCGAGGTACCTTGATATAAATGAACTTAATGGAGAGGATATCTTTCCTATGAGTGCCAAGGAGTTTGATGGAAGAATTAAGAAAGACCAATTCATTTACTATCTCAGCCAAAAAGCAGAGTTCACACTCACAAGAACTGATATAGCTAACATCTAGACTCTAATGACTAACATTTCGAAAAACGACACAAGCTTAATTGATATTGACGAGATTTAGAACAGTTATAGATAGTATCTTAGAGATTACGATTAGGTATAGCATGAAATTATTGAGTTACTCTAAATTTTCAAGAGGAATATAGACAAAAAGTTTGAGAGTCTAGAGCAGTTAGAAGACTTTATTCGAGTTATAGAAGAAAGGTCGGTTGAATCCAAGATTCCAGTGATGGACTTAAAGGACATTCTTGGATAGTACGATATCAAAATGAGAGATAGTACCTATGATCAACTTGCTAGCTACTTTGACTTGGATAGAAATGATTAGATATACATCATTAGTTTCTGCGAATTCCTTAGAAATCAACAAGCTGAGAAACTTAATTTCCTCAAGGTTCATCCTAATGTTCTCTATATTTTAATATAAATGTTTTTACCAGCAAGATCGTTTCCACATTTAAGGAGCAGCTCTGCTACACAGAGGATACTTTAGAGACTTTGGAGAAGGAATTTAAAATAGAAAACTCAAAGCTAATAGGAAAGTCAGCTGAATTAGAGGAGATACCTGACGAAATTTTATTATCTGAGAGAATAAATGCATTTGATTGAGAGGTGATTAAATTTGAATTGTGAAATTAGCATAATTATATCTTTCAAAATGGATAAGTTGTCTTTTGGAGCAGACGAAAATGGTTTATCAGCTGAGGCTAGACTACAGCAAGAAATTGCTGGAGATGATGTGCTTGTAAGAATTATTTATGGTTCAAGACTTTTTATAGCTCTACTTCGTTCTTCAAGGAACCACAGAAGTCTTCCATTAAGAGGTTGTAAGGAAAATCTCTTCATCTTAATTCTCTTTAAGTTCAAGCAAGGTCTAACTTTCGAATGGGTGAAAAACAAGATAGCTCTCCAGCTCGAAGCAAGATACTCTGACTTGGTATATTTATCATAGTTTATAATATTTGTTGATAGCTACTTTTTTATAAGGGAAAGAGAATTCCCGAGCCATTCTGCTTAGTTGATCTAAATGTACAGACTGGTGAGACAATCGAAGTGCAAATTGCCGAAGGAGCAGTAATTGGCCTCGAAGCTCTTAGAAAGCAGGTGCAAGAGGAAATTCAGCGTGAACAAGAACAATGAACCAATTTATAATTTAACTGCATTTCCTTTACAAAATCTTATCATCCTATCGGAATAAGCATAGATTGGTATTTGAGTTTGCTAAATCCTTCTTGTAGTTTTCTTTTCTCTAAAAGACTTTGAGAAATCTCATTAGAAGCTGTTAGAGCTTGAGTAAGAGTACTAGGACTTGAAACTAGAAGAGTAAGATGAAGATCTCTAGAAAGGCTTCAGAGATAATTTTGTGTACAGTCAAGGCTTAGAAATGGATTAGGGTAAGAAATATTCATTATAAAGAATTTCAGACTTTGATGATGGAAGATTTTATATTTTAAGCAATGACTATGCATCCAGAAGATAGCAACACTATATTTTTATAACCTGCCTTAAAAGTCATGCATGAAGACCAAAAGTAACACTTAGAATAACATACTTAAACTTAAATAGGAACTTCATAATCTATAATGCTCATAGTGGTGCTTTTAATCAGCCCGACCTGCAGTAGATGCAATTTTACCTAGAAAAGATAGCCAGCGCTTTCAAATAGCAGGTGCTGCAAGTAACTTGCCAAGACTTGTACACAAAATAAAGAGAATGCAAATCATTAGATCTGGATTTATTCTTATCCAAATGATATAATGATTAAGAGATGTTCTACTTCATGGTTGAGAACAGCGTTTCATTGTAACATGAGGATTACAAAAATTTGGAGATGCACACAACAGCGTCCCTCAAATTAGATACTCAGGATAAAATAGATCAACAGATTTATTTTAGATTGAAACCATTATTAGTGGATAATAAAATTAATCTTTAGTATAGTTCTTATTTTATTTTCTGTATATCTAGCAGTTCCCATCTTTTATATTATTTCATCAATTCAAAAGAACATTATAAAATAATGCGCATGCTTGGTAAAGCAGCCACTTGCCCTACTTGCTTTACTCTACACAGTTTACTAGGATGAGTACATTCCTCTGCGTGAAAGACAGAATGATCAAGAATCCTCCATCAAGGCCCAAAATTTCATAAGAGTGATTTAAAAGAAGCCCATTTTATATTATTTTGGAGATCAACAAGAACTAAGCGTAATTATTAAATTTTATTCTGAAAGAACAACATAAAGCAGCAAGAATTCTTCACTCAGGAAATGGTGAACAGATTTATGAAGTTTAAGAAAATGCACAAGTATGTCAAAGATAACATCCAACAACTATTCGCTGAGAAGAATAGGTTACTATTAGAGAGCACTTAAAAAATTAGAATATAGCAGAACACTCTCTTCAAGATTACTCGCAATCAAATAAACTACCAGCAGTATGATATAGCTTATCATGAACTCATAGAGGCTATCAATGAGAAGGAGACAACAGAGTTTCAGTATCAGCTGAAAATATTTTCTCAGATCAATTGTGACTTTGACTTGAAGGATGAGCTCATAGATCTCCACGGAATGAAGATCAAGGAGAGCTTATTCATCATTAGACAAAGGATCCTACAAATATAAAAAGACATTGATGGGGGAGAAGTTTAGTGCAACATCAATCCAAACAACCACGTTCTCAAAATCGTCTGTGGAAGAGGAAGTCATTCCGAGAAAGGAGCAACCCTCATCAAAAATATTTATAGGGTCATTATTTTTAAGTTCAAATCAATGTTATTTAATTAATGAATATCTTTTTTAATTGATGAGTATTAAAAAATATAACTCTATAATTGATAAAATATATATTGCACCCATTTTTTAAATGAAGTGCCACAACTTATAAGATAGATGGGATATAGTTTCTACAATAATTTCTATCACGGAGTTGTGCTTGTGCATTTCATCAAACGCTTAAAATGAAACTAAAATCTTATTCCAAATGTCACTTTTATTTATTAAATAAATTCTACAAATATAATTTTATGCGGTTGTAGAAGAATTAGAGAATTTTAAAATATAAATCTTAAAATGGCGGAAATAGACATGAAAGACGAGTCTTAAAATGAGATGAGGCAGAAGTAACACAAATTCCTAAACTAGAATGAAATATCGACCTGTGTTGGCTTCTCTCCAATTAAATCTAATGAAACTCTGATGGTTACTTCAAACCTAGCTGGTAACTTGAAGCTCTATAACCTAAATAATTTCGACTAAATTAAAACCAATGAGCCACTTACCCCATTTCATCAGTTCTAAGACCATCTGTTTCCAGTGAACGACATCTGCTTTTCTCAATAATCTATAGGCTACTAGAACCCTTATATGGCATCCTGCGCAGATGATACTCTTATTAACATATATGACTTGGAGAAGCTATGCCTCGTAAGATGCTTTATAGGTCATCAATCTTATGTAACCAAATGCAAGTTCAATAATCAGGGAAATGTGATGGTGAGTGGAGGAACTGATAACACAGTTATCCTATGGGATATCAGATCCAACAAAGCTATATTTAAAATTCTAGGACACCCTGAACCCATAACTAGCGTGGACATTTCCTTCGATAACACTTTGATCAGCAGTTCATCATATGATGGATATGTCAGACTATGGGATATGCTCAAAGGGACCTGCTTGAAAACTCTAGTAGCTGAAAGTGGCAGCAGCTCACCAATAGGACTTTGTAAAATGACTCCCAATAGCAAGTACTTGCTCTTTGCCAATCTTAACAATAAGATGGGTCTCTATACCTACTAAAATGAGTTAGTCAAAATGTATTTGGGTCATAAAAATGATCAACACGTAATAGATGGACTGTTTTTCAAAAGCAAGCAGACTAATAAAATGGTGGTGCTCTATGGAGGAGAAGATGGAAAATTATCTGGATGGGATTTGAACTCACAAGAAAAGATTATCTCAACAACTGCTTGTGTGGATAACAAGAATACCCTGGTAAGTTCATTAGATTATGATTCCAACAATGATCTTATTGCAGCATGTGGAAATTACAAAGGAATTTATATAAACTAGGTAATTAATTTGCTAACTCATTGATTTTATTATGTTGAATCTTATTCTTAATTCTAGTAAAGGATGATCATCGGTGTCTTTCTTAACTCTATATTAAACATTTAAGATGAACTAGAGTACCTCTTGATGTAAAGTTTAAGCATTATCTTTGAAGTGCCAATAGTTTAGTTTCTCTCGCTGTCAAAGAAATCAACCACTAGGACCCCCATATCATCAAGATACTTTTCAAAAGTTTTCTCTGGGCACTTGATATCGTATTTGAATTTGTTAGTGACTGACTCTGCTTTCTTCATGCCATTCATCATCCTATAGAATATTAACTTTTTTTATTCTTACTTGAGGTATATTCCCTTAGTTCTATCTCCCCAGAACTTTATGTTTGCGAATAGATGGTGAATACCTTTACCAGTGGATGAGAAGCCCTCCTCCAAATAGTTCTATCCATCGTAAATAAGGAACTCTAGGTTTTAGATTTCAACAAACAACTATCCAAATGTAGGTCCTTCAACTTCTGGAGGGAGCATGTTCAATGCAGTTCTATTTTGTAGCTCTATCATTCTAGTGGATTAAGTTTTGCTCTTCTCTTTCTGAGATTAGGATCTTGCAAGTCCTGCTTGCTCTACTTAGTTTTAAGAAGGTAGAATTGAAGTCATTTAAATTTATTTCAATCCATTTGAATTTAACTTTCAAATATGAGTTCAAATTGAGTGAGAAAGGATACACTCCCAAAAATTTTAATTTATAATATTCGGGAGTGTAAGAATACATCACCCTCTCCCTCCTCCCAGACGTCTCAAATCTTTTCCTCACTATAAAAATTAAAACCCTTAATTATAAAATTTGCCCTTTATCTCTATTATAGGTAGAATATGAATGGATTTGAGAGATTGTTAAAAAGAGATGTATAAAAGATCTGATGGTTTAATTAAAAAAGACATCTCTAAATTTATAACTGCCTTCATCTTTAATTGCTTACTTTTGAGACTAACTACATCAGCTTTGATTTTCACTTTTTGTAAACATTCCTTATTTATTTTCAAACTTTTCCTCTTTTCAAACTATTCATTCTTCCGCTAATTAAAATTCTTCATCTTCCTCTTCATCATCATAATCTTAAATATGTCTTCAAATATTTTTTGCTACGCTAGCTCTGTTGTTAATTTCTGTTGCTGTTATATATATATATTTGTCAGGAAAAAAAATAATAAAAAAGTTTTACCTTGTGTTCAACTTAGTGTAAAGCTCATTGGCGTTCCTAAATCAATAACGAAATCTCAATACTTACCTGAATTTTATACCCAAATTAAATTAAACTTCCTCTAGTACCTTACTACTGATTGAATTAATTAATAGATAAGATTGTGAATTTTTATAATAGTGAGAGCGTGATAAGTCTGAGTGGGATATATTAGATATGAATAGATTTGAATTGGGAGCAAAGATTTATTAATTATTTTCAAAACTAACTTAAAACATATGTTTAGCAAAAAGATTTTCCTTCAACTCAGACAGACCCAAGCCCTCGCTAGATCTTCCTTCATCAGAATGCCCTACGCACAGTTTGCATGCGGTACAGGTGGTGGTTGTGGATCTAAGAAGAAGGAGCTCACCAAGTTCACTGAATATCAGCAGAAGGATGTCATGGCCAACATGCCTACCTCTATTTCAAATCTCAATATATTTATCCCACTCTTAGAAACACTAAAATCAGAGAAGCCTACTCTGAGAAGCACGATAGAACTCCCCACTGTAATGGATGCAGCAAAGAAGACAACTGGGAGAGAGACATTCCCCTTATGACTATCTAGGAAGCCATCAGAGAAGCCTCAAGGTGTCTGAAGTGCAACGATGCCCCTTGCCAGGAGGGTTGCTCTACCACCATTGACATCAAATCTTTCATCTACTGCATTCAAAACAAGAACTGGTATGGAGCAGCTAAAATCATTCTTTCAGACAACCCATTAGGTCTTACTTGCGGACAACTATGCCCTATCAGTGAGCTGTGCGCTAGAAACTGTAATGTCAGTCACACTGAGCAAGGAGCTATTAAGATCAATAGATTACAGGAAATTGCAGTTAGAATTTTCAAAGAGATGGGTGTCAAGCAAGTAAGGGATCCATCTTTACCTAAAAACCTCCCTCCCAGCTACAAGAAGCCCATAGCCTTGATCGGAGCAGGTCCAGCATCCCTCAGTTGCGCATCCTTCCTTGGCAGAATGGGTTACGAGAATGTTCATATCTTTGAGAAGGAGCAGTTTGGAGGTGGTATTATTTCCTAGGAGATTCCCCAAAACAGAGCGCCCATTGAAGAGTCACTTTGGGAGGTAGAAATGGTGAAGCAACTTGGAGTTCAAATTCATTATGGAAAGCAGCTAGGCAAGGATTTCTCTCTTGAGGATCTCAGACAGCAAGGGTTTGAAGCTATCTTCTTGGGATGTGGACTTTAAGACCCAAATATGGGAAAGAGTGACCCAACTCTGCATCAGAGCATTCAAAAGGCCCAGATTATAGTTTATATTTGCTTTTAGAACGCTCCAAACTTTTATACCTCTAAGAAATTCTTGAGAAAGGTGATGAAGGAGGTTAAAATTGGAGAGAAAAGTGATGCTCCTAGACTAAAGGGACACGTGTTGGTGCTAGGTATTGGTGACACTGCTCTTGATTGTGCCAGATCTGCTTTCAGAAGAGGTGCTGAAAGAGTTACAGTAGCCTTCAGAAGAGGCTTCTAGGACATCAGAGCTAACGATGAAATTTTTGAACCGGGAAGATATGAAGGAATTAACTTCTTGCCTTACTCTGCTCCCCTTGAATATGTTCTTGATTCTAACGGTAATGTCAAGGCAGTAGAGTTCGATAAGAATCTTCCCCAGAACTCAGACCCTAACAATTTCTTAATATGCTAACTATTAAATATAATCTGAAGTACAAAAACACTAACCAAAAATTCTAAATGCCTGTCGACACAGTTATTCAGTCATTCGGTTGCGTCCTACCTGACGAAGATTGGGTAAAGAAGATCAAGAAGTACGATAATCTTATTAACCATGATCACGAGACCGGAAAGACCAAGGCATACGACTGGCTGTTTGTAGGTGGAGATGCAGTCGGCACCAAGAATTTGGTTGATGCTGTTAATGATGGAAAGACTGCTTCATGGTATATACACAAGCTCATATAAGAATCAAGCGGACTTAGCGTACCAGATACTCCAAGGCTGCCAGGCTTCCATACTGCAATTGATCAGGTAGACATTTCAACTGAGGTTGTAGGTCTAAAAATGAGCAACCCATTCGGATTAGCTTCAGCTCCTCCTACCACATCTTACCCCATGATCAGAAGAGCCTTCGAAGTTGGTTTTGACTTTGCAGTAGTGAAAACCTTCTCGCTTGAAAAAGATGCAGTCTCAAACATCTCTCCAAGAATCTATAAGGTTGGAGCTGACCCACTCAAATTAGAGCCATCTTTTGGAAACATTGAGCTTATTACCGAAAAGACTCCAGAGTATTGGGTGAATGGAGCTAAAGATCTGAAGAGGGATCCTTTTTATATTTTATATATCACCCAAACAAGATGATTATCGGATCTATCATGGCTGGATTCAATGAACAAGACTGGATTGAATTGACTTAGCTAGCCAACACAGCTGGCTTCGATGCACTGGAGCTTAACTTATCTTGCCCTCACGGTATGAATGAGAAAGGAATGGGCAGAGCCTGTGGAGAAGATCCAGTTATTCTTGGAAACATTACTAAGTGGGTAACTTCACACACTACTCTCCCAGTTATCGTAAAGATCACTCCTAACTATGGCCAAGCTGAGATCTTAGCCGATGCTGCTCTCGCAAATGGAGCCAAGGCTGTCACTCTCACAAACACTATGCCAGGTCTGATAGATCCTCTTCCCTCAGGTGAGCCATTCCTCCCAGTTGGAAAGAACAAGCAATACTCTGCTGGTGGTACAACCGGTAGCGTGCTCCGTCCATTCGCTCTCAGGAAATGTGCTGATGTTGCAAAGTTTGTCCCAGAAATCGAAATCTTTGGAAGTGGTGGTATCATTCATAAAAATAAACTTAATTCTAAAATTTTTCTAAAATTATGGATGATTAGTGGAGACCATGCTATGTCCTTCCTCTAATACGGTGCAAGAGCACTCCAGATTTGCTCAGCCGTCCAAAACTTAGATGCAGCTACAGTATTTTACGATTTGAAGAGCAGCTTGCAGGCTAATCTGTATCTTTTGCAAGACAAGGAAAGATACGAGCAAGGGTGGAGAGGCCAATATCCTCCTCACGATTACCAGAAACTAAACAATAAGGCAAAGGATAATTACCCTGCAATTACCACTCCTGCTATTCCAAAGATTGTGGGAACCAAGCTCCACCACGTTTCATTGATCGATAAGATGAGCAAAACAGAATACCAAGCACCAGTAATTAACGATGAGAAGTGCCTTCAGTGTGGTCGCTGCTACCTTGCCTGCTCTGATTCAGGCTATCAGGCTATTCAATTTGACGGACACAGCACAATTCCCAGAATCATTAAATATTTTTATTGAGGAGGACTGTACCGGCTGTGCTATTTGCCACTCAGTCTGCCCAGTAGAAGGAGCAATCAGCATGCAACCTAGAACCCTCCCTTACAAAGTTAACAGAGGCACTGAACCAGGACCAAACTATCCTAAGGAGCACTTAAAAACCTACCCACCAAGCAAATTCTGGGATTGACTGCGTTAATATCTTAGAGATTCTATACAATACTTATTATATCTTATCTGATTTGTAATTGCTCACTTTACTTATTAACTATTTAATTGATCCCTCTATCCTCTAGTTGAAATGCTTAGATTATCTTGGCAAGTGAAAATGCGTTTATAATTATTTCATTTATTTTGAATTGGTTTGAAAGTATGGCATCCAAGCACACGAGAGAGGAATTGCTTTACCTTGCAAGACTTGCTGAGCAGTGCGAGCGCTACGATGAGATGGTTGAGTACGCCTCCGACTTTGCCAAAGCTGATTCTGAGGAACTGTCCCTTGAGGAGAGAAATATCCTGTCTGTGGCTTTCAAGAATGTGGTGGGCACAAGAAGAGCAGCCTGGAGAGTGCTCTCCTCCATCGAGAAGAAGGAAAACAACAAAGGCAACTCCGCTAATGTCGAGAAGGTCAAGCAGTACAAGACGCAAATTGAGGAGGAGCTCACCAGGATATGCCAAGATATCCTCTCTCTCCTCGAGCAGCACTTGATTCCTAAATGCAAGGGCCAAGAAGCTCAGGTCTTCTTCCTGAAAATGAAGGGAGACTACTACAGGTATATCGCAGAGTACGCAGTCGCAGAAAAGAGAAACGCAGCTGCTCAGAAGGCTCTCCAGTCCTACCAGGAAGCTCACGAGAGTGCAGCAAAGAGCTTACAGACCACCCACCCAGTCAAGCTAGGACTCGCTCTCAACTTCTCAGTCTTCTACTATGAAATTATGCAGAACCCCGAAAAGGCTTGCAAAATGGCAAGAGAAGCATTCGACGAAGCCATTGCTAACCTCGACGACGTGCAGGACGAATAAGTTTATTTAATACTACAAAGATGCCACACTCATCATGCAGCTACTGAGAGATAACTTGACACTCTGGACAAGCGAGCTCCCAGAGGACACCGCCCAGTGAGGTAAAAAAGCTTAAATTCAATATTTAGAGAAAGTAAAGCAATTATTTTTAGATCTTCACTCAACAAACTTGTGCATTCTTATTCCCATATTATTCAAATATTGCACAAATTGAATTAGTATATTTGCAAATATGAAAATGAAGTTTTAATTTGATCAATAATTATTACTGCAAGTTATCTTCTCTTCGAGCACCTTTAAAACACAATATTAGTACTTAATCTTAGAGATTTAAAATTAATTAGTCCTACATTATTCATTTGTGATTCATCTCCAAGTTTTCTTATAATCGTCATTCAAACCCATAGGCTTGGACTCCTCACTCTTGGGTGCATTTTCAGGCCTCTCCTCCATCTTTGTCTGAGGGGCCTTTATTCCAAAGTGAGTCTTCTTTTTCTTCTCTATTTTAGTCTTCTTTTCACTGAAGTTCCTCCAAGCATCCACTCTCTTGTCTCTGTTATCGTCCCAAGCCTTCTAGTCTTCCTTGAGGATTTCTTCTTGCACGATTTTAGTTTCTACTTCCACTCTCTTCTTTCTCTTGTAAGCTGAGTCTAATCGCTCGAAGTGCTGCTTTCTGTCTTCTATCTCCTCAAATAACTTTTTGCACATGTTCTGCACCTCGATATTGAAAGTCTCAACTGGAAGAGGGTCTCTGCCCATTTCTTTTCTCTTTGCGTTCTCCTTCTTTCGCTCGTACTCCACTCGCTCCTTTGCTTCTCTCATAACCCTCTGATAGATCCTCCTCTTTTCAGGATCCATTAGAGTCTTATAAGCCTACTCTAGCAAGTGGAAAGCATCAGCTGCCTTTTCATGCCTGCACTTATCTGGATGCACCAGAATTGACAGCATCCTAAATCTTTTCTTTATTTCTTCATCAGAAGCTTCTGCCCCAACTTCTAGAATATCGTAGGGGTTCACAAAGCTTTAATTGAGAAGTCTGTCCATCTAGTAGTCTTAGGTGAACTTATTGTCCTCTTTGGTTAGGTTTTTATACTCAGCCATGAATTCCTTGAACTCCTAGTCCACTTTGCTTTTGCTCGAGCTTGCTGTAGTCTGAGACTAAGCATCAGTATCCTTGTTCTCTCGCCCACTTCCTGGAAGCTGACTCAGATTTTCAGACTTTAGAGAACTTGAGGAATTGGTCTTCTCCTTTGATTAAATTTTTTCCATTTTATGATTATAACTTACGAAAATTGTATTTCATCTTTTAAGAATTTAATCAAGCATCTATCTTTTAGGATTTGGTCCCACGCTGCTACGTCTCATCACTAGTTTGAATTTCTCGTTGGTACCAGAAGAGTGAGCCCAGTTCGGATCCTTCTTGAACAGAAGGCAACTCAGCAAAAGAGTAGAGATAGAGATCAGTGCTTACAGGACAGACAGCACTGTCCATATTTCACTGTCCTCCTATAGCATTGAATAAGACTGCTGCCAGATAGAAACCACAATCATTAAAATTATCGCACTCAAGCAGGCACTGAACGTAAGCCAGAATGCTCTCATCAGAGAAAAAGTCTTAGTTGTCAACTCCACAAGGATCAAGCAGATAGTTACTTGCTCCAACATTTTATTCATTTTGATGATGCGAATAATGAAAAGTAAGATGTATTGCTGGTAGAGAATGTGGTAGATAAGAGCAAACACACTTTCAAAAAGTGCAATTGACAGCAGCATCTTATCCCTCACATCCAACTCCACTTTCTTTTTCCTGCTTATTCTGATTCTTGCGTGCAAATAAATGAATGCAAAGATCAAAGATACTCCTCCAATCACATACTTAGTCATGCAGTCGTACAAGTTACTGCACATGTAAGTCTCCTCCAAAAATGTATAGCTTGCTTAAGAGTCACCCTCCATTCCAATTACTTTATAATCTTATTAATTAGCTTCTTTCAACGAAATTATTCAAATTCCTTTCTCAATTCAGAATTTTCTATTAGAAATTGAAATTATATCGTATTAAATTAGTTACTATTTACAAAAAGACACATATGAATACAGTCGTTAATACATTTTCAAAGACCATAGGAAGTGTCGTTGTCCTAAAAATAAAAACTATGTGGACTTTGCCATGTAGGGCAATTTAGATTGCTGTTTGGTTAAAAATATAGTAAAAAGTTAGGATTACATTTTTCTGATGTTCTGCGAAGTTATTCTTGATAAAATTTTATTATTCCTGCTCTGTGATTGTTTCCTTAGATCTTATTATACTGAAGTCATTAACTTCTAAAATATATATTTATGCTTCTAGTTCTGAAACACACTGCAAGTCATAGTTGTTTTCTTTGGCTTCGAAAGTCCTCCTGTAAGGCCAGTACAGAAAGAAGTATATAAACAAGTTTACTAGGTGGTATTGCACCAATCTCCCAATTATTACTATTATGATACTCACTACAGAGAAATGATCACCTGTCTTGCGCTGCAAGAATACATATATGTAAATGTCCAGAGCCAACATAATTCCAATTGTTAAAACAGAAAATAGCATCAGCAAAAATAATTTAGACCTCCTTATTACCAGTTGCTGCTGATACACTTTTTAAAACTCGTTCTTCACATCTTGTATTCCTCCTTCTCTGCCCTAAGAGACGTTCATCGCTGACGATTGTCTTATCAACTTTTCTAATAAAATACTTATGATTATATATTTCTTAAGGCAAGTATGACTCCACAGAAAAATCTAGCATCTTTGACATATAGAGAGAAAGTGAAATTTAATTAACAAATTGATTCAATCAATATCCATGAGTAGGAAGTTCTTGAAAGTCACAAACTTAGCGTTGAACATGTTTCTAAGCTTGATATCTAAAGCCGTTGGAAAGTTGGAGAGCAAGAATTTTAGTTTGATCGAAAATCTTTTGCTATCTTTTCTCATTCATTTGCATTGATAGAATTGCTTATTAGACTATCTCAGTAGCAGACTAATCGCACATCAGGAATAGGGAATGAAAGCATTTGCTGTAGTTGTGTAACTCTCTGTGGTCCTCAAACACCAAAGTAAATACCAGAGTATGAAGCAGGTGAGAATAGGTATGCTGATTTTGCTAGTAAAAAGTATTTATCTTGTCTATTAAAATAATAATTAAAAAGTTATTAAATGAGCTTTTCTAAATAAGTTTAAAGAGGGTTCCTTGTTCTTTGGGTTCTTAAGAGTAGTAAATACATATTCATTCAAGAAATCAAGCGAGTCTAGAGCCACCTTATTTATCACAGGATTCTCATGGCAAAACCCGAATTGCAAAAGGTTCTAAATTTACCAAATATGAGAGATGCTTAGGCTTTGAAAGAATATATCTGTAAAATTCTTAATACAAGTCTCTATCAACTTACAGAATCAAATTAAATGTTATTTTTATAAAATCATCAACCGCACTTCACTATAGGGCTTTTAATATAATATAGCTCTATATATTCCCATTAAAACGTAGCAATTAGCTAAAATGTGTTTGAGTAAAACTCTATGAAAGAATTATCATTGTAGTACAGCAGGTATTTGAAGGAGAGATAGTTTCCTGAAATTATATTCCGAAAGATTTGCAGAATGTGCTTTGCAATTTTCAGTGTTTATTTATAGAAATCGGATTAAGCAGGCCTCTACATCAACAAATAAAATTAAAGAATTGGTGGATCTCAGATACTACAAAACTATAGCATATGATTGTTTGAAAACAAGAAGCCCATTAATTTCCCACTCTCCAATCTTAACTCTTTGGCTTCTGTTATAAGTGAGCTCTTCAAAAAATTTGAAGATTGCTACAACTACATTATCATCAAGAATAAACTTCTCAAAAATAGAGCTGGTGATCTCGAAATACTTAGGATGCAGCCAGTTCATGAATAGGCTGAAGTCACTCATAAAAGCTAGTCCACTTGCTGTGCCTGTTAATATTCCATACATTTTTATTATATTTTTCTTGATTTCTTCTTGTGAAACAGTTTAAGAAACTTGGAACTGTGAAGCCTCTTACAAAGCTTAGTTTAGTTGGGCAAATTAAATGTCGAAATTCTGAATGTAATCAAAGTTACCCAGACACTGCTCACAATTCTAAAGAATCTAATCAGAAACTTTTTATCTCTGGGATGTGAGAACAAGCTAAACTGAAGCATAAAATAAATAGTCTCTGAGATGAATCGGTTAACTATCGGACACATTAAAATATATTCCCAGAAGATTTTTGGTTATTGAAGAGTTCATAAATATTTCAAGCACATTAAGAGTTTCTTCCACAGCTAATCTACCTTCTTCATTGTCTGTTTTTGTGAATATGATTGTTTGAAGCATCTTTTCAATGAATTGGTTTAAGATATCGATGATACTCTGCTCCCCTAATTGAATGGCGATGGCTTGCAATCCTTGCTAAGTTTACTTATAATAAAATGAATATCAGGGTCATCGAGCTCTTCCAAGAAATGTGGGTTTCTTTTATGTTCTAATTGTTTTGCTATTCCTATTACTCTTGAATCTCCCAAGACATTAGCTCTGAAAGTGTTCATGAATTTTACTATTGCGAGATTAAGTTTGCTATTCATTTTGAGAGAGTTATCCACATTAAATAAAATTGACTGCTTAAACTGAGACTCCTCACTATATAGATAATTCTTGCAACTATTTAGAGATCTAAGTAAGTTTAGTCTACATTATCTTGCGATGACTGATGATACCAGTACATCTTTTTATTAACACAGTGAAGTCCATACTGAAATATCGCAGCCACAAAAGTTATTATAAATTCTAAGCTAGTGCTCACATGCGTAAAAAGCAGTAATGTTACCAGAGATTTAAAGCAGACTCATAATTCACTTGAACTTGGCATAATAGATCAAAGATTATCTTCATCGTATCTTCAATGTGAGTTCTTAAAAATCTACTTATCTGCTCTACTTGTTGATGTTCAAAATTGTCTTCTGACTTTGTGAAATTCTTAAAATATAAAAAATTTATTTCAATTCTCCGAGAAATCTTCATCTTCTTCGCTTATATCTTTTTAAGAAGAACAACATGCGATAAAGTTAAACTCTAAGTAGTTTTAGATAAGTGACTTTATGAAGAAGTCAAGTTATTCCAGGGAACCAAGCCCATTTTAATGAGCATTGGTCTTTAGCTTTTGCCAAATATTGAATAAGGTTCCAACTTATTTTTGAACTCCCTATCTTTCAGATTTGACAGTTTTCAAAGTAAATCCATAGAGAGAGTTGATGAAGCTGATAAAAAGTTGATTTAAAATAAGGGAATAATTATCTCTTGCGACAAAAAAGTCCTTGATGTTAAAATTTGATTCCATATTTTTAAGTGCTCTCACAAATTCTTAGTGCAACAAATTCTTGGCGAGCAATTATCTGCATAATAAATGCTAAGTTATTCTTACTTTTCGAGATCTTCCTTCTGCAAAGCATCGATAAATAGATCTGCTGCGAATTGAAGGTATTCTGCTCTTTCCTCAGTGTTGGAAAACATGTTGTGACGCACATTTATCAAATCAGCTATCGACTGCAAAGCCAAATGCTTCAGTTCCACTTCATCCTCTGAGCTTTTGAAATTTAATACAAGGATCCCAAAAAGGTTTGTCAGCAACTTCTTGTTCCGTACATACTTATAGTATAAAAATAACTAATTAAGATAAATTAAGGAAGAAAGAAATTCTATTGGAATATACTTCCGGGACATATAAATTAATATATACGTTTTTAGCCCAAGAAATAGGCAGCTGAACACAAAGGTGAGGTAATAGTCGATAATATACATTAGTGCTAGAGGAGTCATCTATATTTAAAACATTAAAGATACACTCTATTGTTTCATTAAGCATGATTGAGGTACAGTCAAAAGTAATACTTTTCTGACAGATTTCTAAACAAATTTTGAGTGTTTCTAGTCCTAGATCTCTATCCTTCGCATTCGAAAACTTAAAATATATTTTAAACTGGTTAGATGTAAACTGAGGAAGTAGAAGATCGATGACTTCAAGGGATTTCTCAAAAATTGGTGCAAGTGAGAACTCTCTGAAGCTTGAGGAAACTCTTCTGTGGACTGACAATTACTTTCCTTTGATTGAGTAAGTCATCTCTGTGATGATTTGGTTGGCTGTTAGGAGACCGACAAGTAGGTGCTCCTTGCTCATCTATATCATTATCAATTGACTTACACTTACATCATAGAGCTTATTAAGCTCAAGGAGGGTAACTTATGAGTCTGGAAGATCAAACCAAGACATTTTCAATATTTTAGCTAGCAGGACCATCATGATGTTTAACACTTAGCGATTTTACTGCAATGCTTGACCGCACAAATAGTTGAGTATATAGAATTTAATTTTGAACTTGGAATCAAAGCTGACTTTATCCCAGTTAGTTGTTAGTAAGTTGCTAAGTGCACTTGCAGCTAAGAATGGCACATAGTTCACTGTAGAGAAAGTAAGAAGTCTTTGTAGAAGAGGGAGCTTTGAGAGATCAGAAGTTAAATTAGTAAGCTAATTATTAGCCTTTTTTCTTTCCTAAAGATATATAACCAGAGAGATCTTACATCTTCTGAAATATGATGAGAGTATAGTTAGCTGCAAAGATTCTCAAACTACTCGATTTCCTTTTGAGTCTGATCATCTACTGAGGTGCTTGACATCTATGCAAAAAGAGACGCATCTTAAAAATCAATTGATTAGCTATGAGAGTTTGACCCTATTAAAAGTGAATTCACTTGCTAATTCAAGGTGTTCATTTTCGATTATTAAATCAATTCTAATTTACAAAAACGCCTGTGTATAATAAATTAATATTATTTTAGAATGAAGAATTAAATACAAGTTAGACAATGTAGAATAGAGGAGCGAGAGATTTCTTAAATTTATTTATTCTTAATTAAAGCTATTTAATTATAAAGCATCAAATTTCATTTAAAGTTTTAAGGAGTACTCCCAATTTAATAAATGAGAAAGAATAGTGCATCTATAGGTAAAACATCAGACTCAGCTTATAGTAAAATGGATATACATAAAAGAATTAGCCAGTAAGAGCAGAGGCTTAACTCCATCGTCAATGACTCAAAGCATAACCTTTCTAATTATTTAATGGCCAAATGCAGCTGCTAGCTCCAAACAGAGATGAACAGTCGCAAAAACTCATCTCTTCATATGGAATAAACACCGTCGAATTCATCCAACAGCAAAGAAAGGAAAGAAAGTCTTCTCATTAGCTAGAATCCACCAAACCAAACCTAAAAACTATCCAAAAATCTGTAAGTGCAGATGGACTACCTGAAAAAAGAAAGCTAAATCACAAGGAGACTTAATCTCCTTTTTTGAATATAAAGCAAGACAGAACATAGGGGCAACTCAAACCTAACAATCAAAATGATAATAGATCTGCCAGTTTAGTATTTATTTTAGAAGAAGGGGCTACAGAATAGATACAGTTCATTTAATTTGACTCTAATAATTCTAACAAATATCATAAACATAACCGCACAATATTTTTTTTTATTTCCAAGTCTTGATAATTCTAAGTCCATCTAAGATAGGAGAGTACACTCAGAGCCTAGTTTATTCAGTAATGCATTTATTTTATTTGGAGACTCTGTGGTGCTGAAGAAGCAACCTCTCGACGATGGAGATAAGAATTCCATTTCAGCAAGCGTAAAAACTAAGAAAATTGATAAATAGCCAGGACTGTCGTAGGATGAAGAGCAGCACAAACTTCGCGAATAGAGACTTATGCTCATGAAAGCGATAGACTAAATCATTCTCTAGGCTCAAATTTAAAAATTATTATCTTTATGGCAAAAAAGAACTCTATATCATCGTTAAGGTTGGAGTCTATACTTTCTGATGTGAAGTTGGGAGGTATTCCAGATTTTGGGTTTCTAAATGAGCTGAAATTTGACGACGAGAAAATTGGATGGCAGCTGTTCAGCGGAGTCATCGGCCCTTACCCAAAATACCAAAAATTGGCAAAGTATATCAGAGATTATCATTAATTCAAGCAGCAAGAAGAATACGAAAAGTTATTTAGGAAGCATCATATTCACAGAAGCAGTTTTTAAGGATCATCTTTGGTAAGGCCTGCTCCATAAAATAAAGTGGGAGGGAAAAGACTAGATTATTTGAGAGTAAATAATATAAGATCCAATAAGTTCCAAAGCGATATTTCCAATCCTCTCTCCCCTTCAGAAATATCAGCATCACCCAGGAAGCAAAGATCTAGAGATGACCATAACTATCTCAGTCCCATGCCTTAAGCACTATCTTGGAAGAGGACTATCTCTTTCGCAGATGAAGTTGCTTTTATGAAAATGCTAAATGCAAGGGAACCATCTTTATTCATTTTAATTCTTAGATGAGATTAGACGAGATATTAAATAATTAGAAGCAAAAATCTTCAATGGGCAATAACAATTACCAATCTAAAGTCCACAAAGTTCTCAAGGAAAAAGAGAAAAATATTCAAGTCAAGTTTAAGAAGCTTAAAGAGGAGGCATCTTAACTCAACAAGGAATTCAAAGACCACGTGGAAGTTATGCAAAGGATTCGGAAGAATAAAATGGATATTTTCTTCACTCAGAATCCTGTCTAGAAAGAGTCCAGAGTATTCTCGCTTAAATCTGGAGATCAAAACAATCAGTCTAAAAAGAATGCACTGCTTGAAGAACATCTAAAGGGAAACAGCATCAGCAAACCACTTTACAACATTCAGAATGATAAGGTTGTGCAGACCATCAATTATAACATTTTCAATAGGATCCTTCATAAAATAAGCAATGATGAGATATAGAACACAATCATTTAATTATCATTCAGTAAAGAGTGCTTCAAGCATTCTCAAAATATTTGGATTCAAACTTTAAACACTTAGGCAAAGATGCATACATGATAGAAGCTGAAAAAATTAAAAAGAGTCTCCAGTAAAAAGGAATCGACGAGACAGCTTTTGAAAACTACTTGTATGAATTCCCTGAACCTATTTTGTAATCTTAATAAAAGAAGAAGTCAGGTACTGACTAAACTCTATAGATTCCTTCCACTAGTAAAATAGGAGAGGAAAATGTCATTAAGTTACCGATTAAGCCTTAAAGAGTTTCTTGGCTTAAAAGCAAAGACAAGGCAAGAGATTCTACGGTTAGGAATTCTAAAATTCTAAGATAATCAATAACTCCCTCTGAGATTAACGTATTTACAAAATAGTAAACTTCTATTAGACGCTATGAAGAGCCTAAGATTGATCAATTTTTAATGCTCTTTCGAAGATGTAGAACTATAGAAATAGTACTAACACTTAAAAGACTAAGGCTGAGAAAAATGAAAAGCTAGAGAGTTTTGCTGCATCACCGAATTTTCACAGCCTTACCAGGAGAGATCCTATTCCTCTCGCCTCATTTAGTGGAAGCCCTATACATTACCTTAAGGAAAGTTCTAAAAATGCTCAAGATCTCAAGTAAAGCATAATATAAATGGCAAAATTTAAACCCACTTATATAATTTGATTACAATATAAAGATTATTGAGTACGAAAATTCTTCCAATAGGAGTACTGAGAGGAGGCCAAACGATGACTTTACTTCTTTTTCTAAAACCCATGAAAATCCCTCATAATTTAAGAATTAGTCAAGTTTGAAGACTCACATTCTTGGTTCTTAGAGAGATATCTTGTCTCGTAGTAGCAATAAAAATTTTGCAAGTTTTAACGGATCACAAATCTTGACTCCCAAGCTTTCTCCACAGCCTTCTCCTACAGCATCCAATTAAAATTATCTTCCTTCCTATTTTATTTGATAATTGTTATAAGGATTTTATTCTACTTAAGTAAACACAACTTTTAGACTTAATTTCTTAATACAAAAACTTAAGAACATCAAGAAGAAACTAAAGATCAAGTGTGAATTGGAAATTGATAATCTAAAAAAGAAGGATGTCAAAAAACTGATTTGTAATTATATATTGATCGTAATCTAAAAGATTATTGCTTATAGTTTAAAAAACATCGATTATTTGTTAAAAAGTGAATTGAGGTTCTTCTCTTTTTCCTTTTGATATAATTTAAAATTTAAAATGAGTTTCTTGTTAATAAATCTTATCAGCACAACTGAAGCAGCAAGATATGAAGTGCCCTTTTACTATCTTTGCTTTATCGCATTTTATTAAGACATGTGACTCCTAGATGAGCTCCCAAGCAAAAATTACAAGAAAATTTTTTTAATACAATCTTCTTCAAATTGTTTAATAATTATTTATATATGACATATTACTACTCTAAGAATCCAAAAACTTATAACTAAATCGATTGCCCATAAATTATAAGTTATATTAAAAGTCTAAAAGCACATAAATTTGACTTTGAGGAGAAATTTTAAAAACAGATTATCAAAATAGGTCTGGAAGAAATATTGGATGAAATCAAAGTTATTGCGAAAGTTCACATTGCAAAGTAGGATGACAATTTAGTAAAATTAAATTTGAAAAATAAAATAATCAAATCAGAAAAAGAGCTCGTTACTTTTCCCAAGAAACTTAAGAATATAATCAATAATTAATTAATAAATTAATTCATTTTTTAGTTTTGAAAATTAATAATTCATATTAGTCTTTAAAAAGTACTTTTAATCTTCTATTATGTGAAATTTGTATTGTTTAATCAGGTCAAAGACGCCTTTCTTTGATTCATCATATAGAGTAAATAGCGAGTTGAGAAGACACCAAATGATAAAATTAGAATAAAAAATAGATACCCTCAGGACAAGAGATATTACTGGGTTTGCCAACAACACTGTCATTTTACCCATCCACAACAATGACTACCTACCAATAAATGTTGCCAATTTTCCATAGCATCTTAGCAACAGAACTTTTGTAAAAACTTCTCCTCCAAAATAAAGAATTAAGATATCAAGGACTTAAATTCAGACCCCTAGAAATAATGAAAACTAGCAAGCAACCATCAAACACATCCCAGGAATCATGATTATAATTTATTAATTAGCAAAATAACTGCAGAATAAATAAACCAAGAACACCAACCTAAACTTCAAATTTCACCCAAGTTATATCGGTTAAAGCCTTAGAGCCAACTAAGAGCGAGATTGAATAGCTCTAATTTCACTCTTAATAAATTTGATGGCAGCTCTACGGCTGTGATTATAGTATTTTTAATGACTCAATATACAAAGAATCCAGGCAAAACTTCTCTCACAATCAACTAAGATCAAAATTAAGAGCAAAGTTCTATCTTCAAGACTGATGGCGAGGAAAATTCTATTCTTACTCAATCGGGAACAAACCTAGCTCATAAAATTAACAGTAATAGAGAAGTATAAGCTCAACATTAAATTTCCACAGCAGGCAATGACTATAAATCTGGAGGCACAAATATTAACATCAACATCAACTCGGCTATATTTTACAGTGGAGATTAAGCTCATAAAGCTTAAAGGTAAGCTAATAGCAGACTGAGAACTCCAAAGCTAACAAGTAAGAATGAGAGCATCACTGACATTTTAAATAAGCTTGAAGTGTAAAATTAGCTTAATAGAGCCTCAGAGATCCCAAGATAATTATTTTAAGCATTTATTCCAGACTAGAAGCTAAAAACAATTAACTCAAAAGTACTCTTAGAGGCCACAGAAATCTCAATCAATATGTTTGAACATAATTATCAATCTCATTTTACCAGAAAAATTTATTCAATTTGAGGCAAATTTTAAAATTCAAGGCAAATTATAATCTTCATTCTAGGGCTATTTCAGTAATTTCCATTAAAGAGGACTCTAGCTTTAGTTCCTTATTTATTAAAAGTCTTTAAGAGCTATCAAGATCTTTCTCGAAAGAATCGTTTAAAATAAGAAGTTTTGTTGATTCACATCTGAAATCCCATTCTTGTCATTAATTATATATAAAATAAATTAAGTTGAGAGGGTGATATTTATTTTTAGGATTGCTAGGAGTTTATATGAAGCATTGAATTCTTATTAGAGATAATATCATTATCTTCATTAATTTGGAGAATTTAATCATTTTGAATTTCAGAATTTCTCCTCTACTTATCACCAGAAAGCATCTGTGAAGATGTTTATTCAAATTTAACTTATTAAGTTAGAGGCCGATTCGTTGCTTTATTCATAGAGATAGTTGATTTGTTCATTATATCCAATTAAATAAATCGATTCAGTAAACAAATATAAAATTAAAAGGTTAAATATAAGCTTTTATTTAATATTTATTTTATTTACTACAATTCAATAGTTTTTAAGAATATCTTACTAGGTAGAGGATAATTTGATGCTCTGTCTTTAGATATCGCTCTTAATTTGTGTCAAAAGCGGCTCCTCTTATATTTGATCTTCGTCTTCTTAATTATAAAATTAAATCTATTTGTTAATAAGATGGCTAGTCAATACTTGAACCTTCCTCCGAGTCACTTTCCTAAATCTCTTCTAAATTTCTTTTCTGTGTGATTGGTTAAATCCGCTTTGCCTCATTAACTACTGAAAAAGAGGAGCTTTAAGTGTTTATCATTTACTGCTGCATAGCTTGATGTTGAAGCTAAATTTAGTTGAACTATGTCATCCACTGCCAAGTTTATTGCATAATTTAGCTCTGTTACTGGGCATACAATTACGCTCTAGATCTCTCTTCTTCCTCGATAAAATAAATCACAGATTTTCCTTTACTTTTCAGCTTATAATTTTTGTCTTTCTAATTCCATCTGATTCTATTCAGTTTTTAAAAGCTATTCTCGATGTAGCCTCTCTTGCTCTTTAATTTTGTTTTGAATATTTTAGTTGACTCTATACCTCATTATGTCTCTGTGTCTTTTCTAATCCTCAAAATTCAAATTCAGATTGGCTTGTTGAAAGTCCTTTATATCATGAACAACTTTCCCATATTCCTTCTCCCATTAAACTTGCTTCTCATAGACCAAGTCTGCGCAGTCTAAGTCGGGACGAGTTTAAACTGCAAATTTACTCAAAATCTTGTCACGATTCTCGCCTTTTATAATTTAAAATATCTAGTTGGATTACTAGCTTAAATCCCATAGTCCATCGTAGAATTCTGTAATTGGCATTGGATATCCTCCTCCCCATTAACTTGTTGTCTTCAGATATTTTCCATTTCAAATATATTTACTACACCTAAAAAAGATTTTATTTTTAGAATAGTTCTTGTCAAACTTTTATCTTAAATCTAGGATTGAAATCATTGGATAACCTAATTATTTAGGATGATGGCACAAAAGACTCTATGTTATGCAATTATTGCCTAAATCATAGTTAATGATAAGATAAGATAAGATAAGATAAGATAAGATAAGATAAGATAAAATACACTTTACTTTTAAATAACCATTTATATTTTTTATTTTGCATTAAATTAAATAATGTGAAAGAATTGTCTGCCCATGTTTGAATGGATGAGATTTAGTTGATTAATATACTGCTTTCTAGATTTAAAATCGCCAGGGAAAAATAGATTTCCTACAATTTATGATATTTATGCATCCTCCTACGCTATAATTTTCTACTCCTACTATTAAAAGAATAATTTTGATAATTAATCTTTCTTAATTGAGAATCCATATTCTATTTATTTTTAAATAAGTTTAAGAATTGATTATGCAATTTATCTTCTCTTATGGGTAAATCTACAAAAAACTAAATATGCTGAGTTTATAAAATTCTCTATTTATTCTAGTAAGTATTATGAAGTTAAATTTTTGCTTAAAATATTAACTGACGAAGAAAATTATGAAATTAGCAGCCATAAAGCAAAGAAGTTCTTTCAAATTTAAATTGGATTGCTGACGAAACAAAATAACATAGAGTAAGTACCCTACTAACTACTCAATTAAGTATGTTTTTCTTTACAAAGCCAAATTAGTTTTGAAAATATACACATATGAAACAACAGGCTGAAAACATAGAGCCAGTCCAACTATTAATATAATTAATTATCAATATATTCAGCAATTTAGTTAGATATTAAATTTATACAAGCAAAATAAAATTAATTTTAAAGACAAGCCTTATTTCATGATAAAATATGATCTATTAAATAGCAAGCAAAGAGCTTAGTAAAAATCAAAGTTATCAGTAACAAATTAAGAGTTCCTAATATATATGTTGTAGAATGAATATGTATCAGTCTTCTAGGAAATTCTGTCTAAGAGCAAACAAAGGGGAAACATATTTCAATTAAAGGAAAAGGAAATATAATTGTTAAAGATATAAAAATGAAGATATTCCAAATCATCCTATCAAAATTAAGATAATGTTATAATCTTATTTCTATCGATTGTAGGATTTGCTAATGTGCTCTGCTCTGATGTCATACACACGGTCACTGAAACTCCAAGCCATCACTGTTCTAAACTCTTCGACGTTTTGGAGGATGACAAGTACGACATTATAGAGGATGTTATGATTTGCGAAAAGAATCACAACCCACTCTGCGATAAAGAGGCTTCTATTCTCGTGCAATCCTATGATTGCTAAAAGTCTCTTAACCAGATAATCCTCCAATATAATTTATAATGAATACTATACTTTGTTTGCGCTTTACTCTTCCATGACAATTTTGACGCCTTGACTTATGCATTCTCTCAGAATAAGCCAAATCTAATGAGGTTCTTGGCAAAGCATGTGTCTCTGACTTCCCTAGATGACCCTGACTTTACTACTCTCGTGATTTTCAATGAGTTCTTTACTGCAGATCTATTCGAAGTTTATGTGGACACACTATTTAGGAACTCTCTTATCATTGATGAGAAAATCCCTTTGATAAATAATATGTTTGCAGAGCTCAACTTAAAAGGAAAGATATCTTAGAATGAAAGAGACACCGAGGAGGTCAAGAAGGCTGCTCTTAGCCTCAGATGCAGAATGTACGATCAGTTCTTGAGAGTATACTATTCCATGATCTTTTCTCTCAATGGAAAAATCAATTTCGAAAGATATCATATTGACATCATGAATCTATTAGAAAACAGACCAGTCATTGACAGATTTTTCCAAATTAAAGATGGCTCACTATTCGCATACGCTGGTCCCATGGTATAGAGAAAAGATGAAGAAGATGATCAAGAAGACAAAAAGAAAAGCGAAGGCCCTCAATTTACAAATAGACCTCAGATCGCACAAATTACTATCCCTGAAGACGATAAGATCATGTTCTTGGCTGAAATAGTGGACAAAATATTCACCAAGGACAAGAAGTTTAATTTTTTAGAAGAAAGGCTACAAGTTGGAAGGGCTACTTGACCTTGTGGTCAAGATTCAGGCAGAGTAGGAGGAAAAAATCAAGAATATCAAGTCAACTCCAATCATTCAAATATTAAAGGACAAGAGTTATCCAGTAATTTTCGGAACCAATAAGTTCGAGGGCTTGCAATTCTTCCTCTCTAAGTTTGGAGAATACAAGTTTATTTTTAGTGTCCCACCACAGAGAATATAATAAATTTTAAGATTGGCAGATTCAAAGGAAGAGTGCTAGATTAGACAAGATTGATAGAAGAGAGTCAAAAAGAGGCATTAGTTTTATTTTATTTTGTAAGTTAAGGTGCTTGACCAGTATCTTAATCCACAAAAAATTGATGAGGTGCAGAAAAGTGAGCTCTGATATTTTGCATTAAATATTTTGTCTGATATATAATTTGAACTGTAATTTAATTAAAACATTGTAAGGTATTTAATGGAATAGTTTATCAGGAAATGATGTTTCATGTTTAGACCTATAAGATCATCTGACAAGTAAATACATTTGTAAGATATTAAAATAAATAACCCTATAAAAGAGTATATAGATACTGATGACTGTTAAGTCTCTAATCTCTTAATTTTTTATTTTAATAATCAAGTTTGGTCAATTCAATTTCATTTTCCCCTCCACTCAAGTGATAATTGTTGCTTAGCTTATTGAATGTGAGAATAGTGTTTTAAAAATCATCTATTGAATTTTATCCTTCGGAAGATAAATAAATATTATATGATAAACTAGATTTCTTGTACTCAGTCATAATTTCGTTTAACCTGCGCATCTTTTAAACATTATTCTTTACAATTCTAGAAATTTTTCCTTTTTTATCTGACTCTGATAGTTTATTGACTTTGATTTTCTAAACTAAAAAATAACTTTTTGGAAATCTTTCTAATCTGAAGCAATCATTTTTTCAATGTTTTTAGTTTTTGCTTCAATCAGTTGCTGAACTTAGTCCAAAGAAGAAAAATCCTTTACATTAGTTTAATTTTATGCCTATTTGCTTTTTTTAATCCTGACTAGAAGTTTTTGCAAAACTAAGTTGATATATCTTTACTTCCTATATTTATGAATAGTATAATAAAAATATTTTATTTATAAAAATTATTATATGGAATCAGTATTTTACTTTTTGAATTTTAATCATGGGCTGAGTTATGAGTTTACTTTGAGATATAGTGTTTTTTAAATCCATCATTCTAGGCTTGGAACATTTTAAACAGCAAACTATTTCTTGAAACTTTAGAAGGATTAAGAAGTTAGTCTTTGCTTATCAAATCTAAGTTCACATCTGCTTCATTAGTTAAAACTATTTTAAATCAAAACATATATTTTTATAAATAATTTTTATTTTAATAAAAAAATGTATTTGCTCTTTGTATATGCTCTTCCTTCTTTGAAGAAATGCTGCTTTTTAAATTTCTGAGAATAAACAAATAAAATAGAAGTAATGAACTTGCAAAAGCGATCCAAATATTCCTGATAAAATACTGAATAAAAATGGGTAACAATTTTGATAGTTGTGGTCTTAGTTTACTTATCTTATTGAATCCTTTTTATAAATGAAGTTTTATAGACAATTAAGGGATTTATTTAAAGATAAAAATATTGAAACAATTTTCTAGCACAAAATTTTTAATTAAATAGAGATATCTTTTGCTACTCCTTAATATTATAAAGGTTAATTTCTTTAGAAAATTTTGGTTTATCTTGGAATACATTTGAATATAATTTAAATTTTTAAATAAATATTATGAATAAAATATATCTATATGTTAGTACAATTTAAAAAGTGTCCCCTGAAAGAAATGTTTATATGAAGTCTATTGATTCGTTTACATATGTTCCTTCGTTTTTAATATAATTAACAGATGTAAACTCCAATGCTAAATAGACCATTATCATTCCAAGGAGTGAAAAGGACCATCGCTTTTTGTTTACCTTTTGAATATTAAACCAAGATAAAAGCAATCCAATTAATTTTTGATAATAAAAACTAATCATAAAAATATATAAATGGAGTGGACATTACCTTAATCAGTTTATTTATTGTAAGTGTTGAAATCATATTCCAGATCCATTCTTAATTAAAAGATATCTGGTTCTCTGCTCCGTTTTAAAGAAACTTATTAAGATCCAATAAATAAAATAAACAAATAAATCGAAGGATTATTTTTTTTTAAAATAAAAAATGACTATAAACATTGAAAGAAAATGAAAGAAAAAGGAATAAGGTCTAGAGAAACTGTAGTAAGCAAAGAATCAGCAAAGATTTTATTCTCAAAATAAAATCTGTTTTCTCAAAGGTCTTAATATTGCATACTGACTTTAAGATTACAATGCATGATACCATGAAAGAAGGAAAGTATATATTATAAAGTTAATTTAAATTCAATAAATGTAATTAACATTTTAAAGAAATTAATTACTTCTTTTGAATGTAGTCACAAACATTTATAATGCTAATAATTTTTTAAACAATTTAAACCTGCATTTATTTATATTTATGTAGAAGAGAGGCATTTTAGATAGCTAAAATGTATGAATTTTAGCAATAAACTCGAGTATCTATAAAAATCCAAGCGATGCTATTGGTCCTCTAAGTTTTGAGGATTGAGCAATTATGATTTAATTTAATTATACTCAAAATAAGTGTGGACGATAAGACCTGCACAATTTAAAAAAGGATTTATGATTGTCCAAGCATTTTTAAACAATATATAAATATATAATCAACACTTTATTCTCTTTTTAATATTACGAAAATTTCCCGATAAATTTTAATTTAAGACTATAAACATATAGAAATTGATAAAAGTAATTAATGATATGAAATTATTAAAGAATCACAAATAAGATATAACTTTTATAGAGAAAATAAATTATATTAAGAATATAAATAAATTAGAGAAATAAGAAAAAGATATGTAAAAAATGTAAGGAAAAAGAAATTAAATAAAAAACATATATTATAAGATGAATATGATTAATGAATCGACAATTTAAAATACAGATTGTTATAAATAAAGACACTCATCCTTGTGAATCATATTTAAAAAAGCGCATTAGCCTAGCTCTTAATTATATTTGTTATGTATGAATTAGAATTTTCATTTTAACTTGAACATTTTAAGTGTCTTCGTCTTAAATCTCTGGACTTAAATGCTTTCATTAAAATCTTGATTATTTTTTTTATGAATCTTACCCTTATCTTAAGTTTGATCGTCTCCTACTCTTAACTTTTAATTCGTAAAACTTGAATTGAACTGTCTCAAACTCAAGGATGCTTTTAATGGCTACTTGCGCTATCATATAATGCCTTTCTAAATATCATGACGAGCTAAAGTAAGCTTATTAATAATTGATAAATTTTGGATAAACTTAAAATAAGTCTTAATAATAAATATTAGAGAATAAAGGTTTATTTACTTTTGCTTTCTTCATTGATGTTTTTGGAAACTTAGGTAAATTTTAACTTTTAGTTTATAGAGATGATAATTTCTTCCATGTTTCCTATTTTTACAAATGAAATATAAATTTATTAATTAAATAGATGTTAGCCCATCTCTTAATAAAGTTGTATTTTAAGACAAATCAATTACTAATCATTAAATCATATTCATACAAAATTAAGTTCTTTTGAAACTAAATCAATAAGATTTGCGTTTGAATAATTCTATATAAAACATATATATTATTGATATTCATTTATTTGGAAATGGATGTCGAGGCACATTGGAGAGGGGATAAAAAGAAAAAAAATTAGAAAAGATATCTGGAAATGTTAAAAAAAATCTAAAATAAAAATATTAAATATATTATTTTAAACTTTAATATAGATGAGAATTTAATAAAAAAGATTATTAGAAAAGATATTTTTCAAAAAATGGAGAAGATCTGTGACAGCAAAAGTGTGTCAGATTTAAATATAATTGGAATTTTAATTAAAATCGGTTATTGGTTAAAATAATATATGGAGAGTTGCAAAATGGTGACAGTTGAAATCGTTAAAAGACCCACTGATCTGCAGCTTGTTCGATAACTTATTAAAATTTAATATGAGTTTCTTCTTTAATAATCTCCACAGCACCTCTCAGCAGCAAGATATGATGATCGCATTCTTCTTCTTCTTCCTCCTCATTTTAATTTTCATCAGAACTTGTGTCGCTTATAACTCTTGATTGAGCGCTCCCACACAAAAGTTACAAGGATAAAAAGTTTTTAGAATTTCATGCTGAATCGAATGGTCTATTAATTATTCATATCTGAGATACTTCAACAGTCCCGATTTTATCCATTTTAATTTATTATCTAATTTAATTCTCTTTTTTTTTTAAATTCTCAGCTATAATTATAAAACTGTTCGGTGTAGAATAAATTATAAGAACTTTTCATTCTTGTAAATTTTATGTGTAAATGCTAAGAAAAATGTGATCTGAAAAAATTTTGCTTGTTAGAAGGTCAAAAAATAGATACCGCATACATCTAATCTCGCTAATGTAAGGTACTGAGGGGATAAGAAAACAGAAAGCACATTTTTAATATTGATAAGCTAACTCTAAAAAAGCATCTAATTGAATAAATTTGTGATTATAAAAGCAAAAAAGTTGGAACAATAAATTTAAAATATTAACAAATCGCAGATTTTAAATTAATTTCAAATAAAAAATAAAGCAATGAATAAAGAAAGAAGAAAAGAAAAATATATTTTGATTTTTATTGTAAAAAAACAAAAGCTATTAATAAATGGATAATAGAATTTATATTGCTAAGGAATATATGTAGTATTTAGAGGCTGCTCCGAGTAAGATGGACACAGAACAACTTTTTATATTGAGCAAAAGCTAAAGACAACAATCTGTCATGGTCATTCAAGAGGCAGTAAATCGAGATGCGTTGCCATATTGGCGTCCGATCAGTCGTTCGCGAGTTATAGCCAAAATGAGTCGGGGTATTTTTAGCCAAATTTAGACTATTTTTGTTTTTGATTAGGAATTTGAGGCTCCCCAGAAAGGGCCATTTGATAGAGGGAGGGCTTGTACCCTAATGCGTGAGTAACAGCTCCCGACAACCATCTACCCCGCTCATTCAAGGGGCCCTGAATCGAGTGGCGTTGCCCATATTGGCGTCCGATCAGTCGTTCGCGAGTTATAGCCAAAATGAGTCGGGATTTTTAGCCAAATTTAACTATTTTTGTTTTTATTAGGAATTTGAGGCTCCCCCGAGGTACCTAAAAGGATAGGGGAGGTCTTTGTACCCTAATTTCGTGAGTAACAGCTCCGACAACCATCTACCCCGGTCATTCAGGGCCTGAATCGAGGCGTTGCCATATTGGCGTCCGATCAGTCGTTCGCGAGTTTATAGCCAAAATGAGTCGGGGTATTTTTAGCAAATTTAGACTATTTTGTTTTGATTAGGGAATTTGAGGCTCCCCAGAGGTACTAAAAGGATAGAGGGAGGTCTTTGTACCCTAATGCGTGAGTAAAGCTCCCGACAACCATCTACCCCGGTCATTCAAGGGGCCCTGAATCGAGCGGCGTTGCCATTTGGCGTCCGATCAGTCGTTCGCGAGTTATGCCAAAATGAGTCGGGGGATTTTTAGCCAAATTTAGACTATTTTTGTTTTTATTAGGAATTTGAGGCTCCCCAGAGGTACGATTTTGATAGAGGGGGTCTTTGTACCCTAATGCGTGAGTAACAGCTCCCCACAACCATCTACCCGCTCATTCAAGGGCCTGAATCGAGCAGCGTTGCCCATATTGGCGTCCCATCATCGTTCGCGAGTTAAGCCCAAAATGAGTCCGGGTTTTTTAGCAAATTTTGACTATTTTTGTTTTTATTAGGATTTGGGCTCCCAAGTACCCCAAAAGGAAGGGGTTTTTTTTAAAAGTGGTAAAGCTCCCGACAACCCTC
>JAJKFJ010022791.1:0-36166 GCA_027382625.1 Tetmemena sp. SeJ-2015
TACATTACATAATTCAATAAAGAGACAGGCCTCCTTATAATTCATATATTTCCCTCAATAAAGTAAAGTTATTATAATTATAACAAGGGCGACAATAACACATTTGTGAATTAAAGCTACGTGAATTCATATATTAAAATAAAATGAATGATATCTACAGTTTGATAGACACTCTAGTAACAGGTGAGATGTTAGATGAGTTTTAGAGTTTACTAACGAGCAACTCAGCTGGGGTTTTAAGCAGCAAGTTTGTCTAGCTCATCATTACAAATAATTTAATTTTACTGATGTGTATGACAAATCTCTTTTCCCCAAAATATCCAGAATAACCTAACTAGGCAACGTCATTATTGAATTTGGAAAAAATATGGCTGTAGAATCAAAATTATTTTATTGTACCACGTGCTTACTACAATTTCAACAACATGGTCCTCACATTTTCAGTTATATCGGAAAGTCAAACTGTATCTGCAACTGGTAAGAGAATGCTTTTAGAAAAAAAGTAGACTCTTCAGAAGTTCAAAATCACTAAATATAATAAATAAAAAAACCCCATTCCTTTTTTTAAAAAATTAAATAATTGGGGATTTTTTTTTTTAAATTTAAGTGGTTTTCAAATTTTCAATTTTATTGGGGGAAGGGGGTTTTTTAAATTATTGAAGACCCACTCAAATTTTCTGTAATTTTAATTCCATTAAAAGGAAAAAAATTGGTCTTTAAAGATTTTAGGGAAAGAAGGGAAAAGGTCTTTGTTAAATTTTTAAAAGGGTTTTAAAATTTTTTTAAAGGGGTTATTTATTTTTTAAAATTTTAAAAAAGAATTATTTTTTAACTTATAAAATAAGAGCAAGGCATCTCTAAATTTAAGGGCAAATTTAAATTTGGAAAATTTATGGAAAAAGGATTAATTCCCCTTTAAAATTTCAAATTTGTGGGGGCTTTTTTATCCCAAAACAAATTGAGAATTGTAATTTCCTTATCTTTACAAATTATATAATATTTTTATTCAATAGAAATTTTCAGCAACTATTTTCGCAGCAGCATCATAAGCAGCTGAAGTCATGAACGCAATAGTAATTATGAATGTTGGAACTAACATACTATAGGTTGAATATGAAAAGGTGATGGGCAAAAAAAAAATTAAAATCTAAAAAGGGGGGGAAAAAATAAAAAAGGGCTTTTTTAAATTAATTAATTTTTTAAAAAGACAATTAGAAACCAAGATGAAAGAGAAGACCTCCAAGGTCAAAGTGACACAGCAGGCTGGAAGACTCGATAACATGTACAAAAACCTCCAAAGTGCTCGAAATAAAGACATGCTTGAAAAAGATGAGAAATCTCTTGAGCATTGGATTTAAGAACTTGATCGGGCCCAAAAAGAACCCTAAAAAGAACCCCGGGCTATGAAAAGGAAAAAACTTTCTCAAGAAAGATTTAAGATATTTAAGATTTTGGAAAAAAACTAAAATCAAAGGCAAACACTCCAGGAGGCTAAAACTAAGGAGTCAGGGTTGCTTCCTCAAGATGGCTGGTGACTACTATAGATACGTTGCCGAGACAGTTCAATAGAGTTTGACATTTTCCACCATTTAAATTATACAGATATATATAAATACTCATAATATTTAAAGCTCTAAACACTTCCTTTGTTCTTACCCTCGATCACCTTTTCATATTCAACCTATAATGTAAATTTTAAGACTTAGCTTCAATCCTTTAGGGCAACTACAATGCAGTATTTGTGGGGTCTTATTAATTCACTCCAAATGGTTATTCATATGCCATTGATGGACATAAACTTTCCATCCAATGCCAATTACGTTTTCTCAATGCTTATTTAGATTGTTACTCTCGATTTATTCCCTTTAAGTTTTCTTTGAACTATTTTTTAATTTTCCCCCGCCTTTATTTAATGAAACAATAAACTTTCTTTTGATCCTTTACTTTTCCTTCAAGAATTTCTTAGCTTTCTTACATTACAATACTTAGTTTATAGTAATGGGCTTAGGTTCAAACAATTTCTACTTGTGGATCTTCATTTGCTTGATACCAATAACTAAAATAAAGACTATCTTCTTTGGATTGATCTAGTCCAACCACAGATTGTAAGACTTTCAGATTTAACCAATGTAGTTTAAATAAGACTTATCTCATTTTAAGCGGCTTAGTTTTCTTTAATGGTATTCTGCGATACTTTATTGAGGGTTTCTTAGAGTTTTCTTTAATGGGACTAGTGAATTGCTTAAATGTAACTCTTTATTTTTGTATGATATTTTTTTCAGTTGAGCTATAGTAGCTATTCAGAAACCTTTTCCTCAGTGATGGCCTTAACATTCTTGCTTATTTGTCTTTCATTACCTCTACTGAGCTTTTGGATAATTAAGACTTTTAGAGCTGAACTGAAAGAAGGCCACGTTGAAAATGTAGTAGGAGCTATTTATGAGGAAATTGATGTGGAGAAATCCTTCGGATTAGGATATATCTTATGGTTCTAGTTTCGGAGACTGACTTTCATCTTTACTGCAGTATTGTTGGCTGACTACCCTGGTACTATCCATCTTATATATTTGGTGCTTCAGTAGATTGCTCATGTTTTGTATTTAATGGAAGTCCATCCCTTTGAAAATCCATTTATGAATAAGATGGAAATCTTCAACGAGTTGTGTATTTTGGGGATCGTCTATCACTTCTTCATGTTTTTCGATTTTGTGCCTGACGAATCAGTTCAGTATTATCCGTTCAGTCCCGATTTTATGCTACTGGCTAGGAAGCCAGCTTTTACAGTAAGCTAATTAGAGGGCTTTGTAAAAGCAGTACAGTGATTTGGACATAAAATTTAAAATTGGTAAAGCTGGTTAGAATACCCTAAATCAAGGATCACATAGAGATAAAGTTTATATCCCCAAAAAGCCAGAGAAAAAGGAAGATGTTAATGGAGGTAAGAAGTATCTTAGTAGCAACGATCAACTATTCATGAACATTTTTCAATGCACTTCTCTTCCTTCACCACCTAAACTTAAAAGTTTTTGAAAAATCGGTGCTAAATGTATAATATATGTGTGGATGGTCAATCCTAGCAGTGCTTTTCTTTCAGATATTGGTAAACTTGCTTATTATGATGGCCATGACTCTTAAGAGATTGTACTTGCTCATTCGAAGATACTATAGGAGGATTTAACTATATCGATAAGGATAACTCACCAAGTTCCAAGATGTCTTTAGTCAACTAAAAATTTAATTTTAGGCAAAAGCTAAATACATAGTATGGAATCAATTCTAAAAAACCAGACTTCATCGCTGCAATCATTCATTTTATATTTATCTATTCATTTTTTAATATTAGCTATTTAATCACCAAGAAAGTGTAATCTGCTAAATAAATTTCCAGTACTTAAGCCAAAAATAAAAGACAGGTCGTTCCTTAAAATATTACCTCAATAATTTATCAAATTTATAGTATGCTATGTATCTTAACAAAGTTTTTATTTTAATAACCATTAAATAATCTATTACATAAATTATAAATTTGAATAATTCTAATATAAAACTTCAAAGCTTTTTAATTTATTTAAATCCTTTTACCATACAGAAAAGCTAAAAGCGTCTTGAAACAGATGACAATGAAATGATGGAAACTTAGAGACAGCTAATTACTCTAGTAATTTTTATTTCTCAAGAAGGCAAAACAGACTCTCAAACTAAAAGAACTGCCTCTCACTAAAAATACAAATCTTTTGCGACTTCTAACATTTCCACGACAACTTTATTCTAATTTTTATTTAAAGAGAGAAGAAGATTTCTTATCATAATTAACACCTAAGTAGACATTTATAAAATCTAAGAGTATTTATTCTTCAAAAGAAATCTTCTAAAGCAAAAATAAATCCAAATCTAACGCAGCTCAAACAAAATAAATTTAGCAGCAATAATTTAATGACAAGAGGTTTGTATCAATATTTGGCAATAGTAATGAAAATCTATGATAATAATTATTTTTTAATTCTTTTTATTTCTTTAGTAATTTCTGAAATTTTTTTATATCAATTTAATGTAACACAACAAAATAATTTTATAATTTTTAATTTGTAAACTTCTTATTTAATATAAAAAATAGAAAACATATTTTAAAAGATAGAGGATTTTAGATTTATACATTCATTTAATTTATTAGATAGAATAAATAAATAAAAATATCATAAAGGAATTCATATATCAAGATTTATAATGGCTTATTAAAAAATAATAATCCAAACTATCAATTCATTATTTTTTATATAAATGAATCTCTTTTAAAAAAGTTATATTTCTTTTTTACTCTAACTTTTACTTTTTTATGAAACCTAACTTGATTTACCTATTTTTTTATATGAAATCATTTATAAATTATTATTTTAATTGATTCTGTTTTATATGTTCTATTTCTACTCTATATGTTTTATTAAGAGGTTCATTTGCATTTTGTAATAAGAACACTTAAAGCTAATTGAAAATACGTTGTAGAATAGACAAAAATAAGTCTCATTTAAATAGTTAAATAATAGAGAATTCTTCATAACTTTCTAGTTTAAGATAACTTTATTCTTAAATACTTTCAACTTTAAATTTTCTCATTTAAATAGAATTAAAGTTGTCAAGCAGTCATCATCAGGTAATACTAACCAAACTAATGTTTATCAGTGGATATATCTTAATAAATAGCGTTACCACAGAAGAAATGCTCACTATATTAGGCCACTGCCCTCTCCAGTGTGTTTGTTCAACTCTTGATTACTTACACCTACGATGACCAATTATTGCCAAAGATCACAAGAGTAAGCACTAATGGATTTTGAAATGGAAATTACTTTTAATTTTATATCTAAGTTTCGTGTTCTAAGCTTTACTCAAAAGCGTATGACAGTCAAATCATGATAAATTTTAAAAGAAGAAAATTTAGAGTTTTTTTAAATTATCTAGATTGAAAGGATAAATTATAGATTGTATAGTATTCGTACTTAAATTAATTTTATATCATAGTTTAATTTCATAACTTATATTTAAGATTATTTTTATTATCTCATTTGCAGCTTACTATAAGAGGCTTATTACCTAAATTAATTTTATATCTAAAATTTTAGCAACTCCTTGCTATAAGGAAACTATATCATTAAAATAATTTCACCCTAAAATAGTTGTGTTAGAACTGTCTTTTTGGTAGAATAAAAAAATTAGCAAATAATAGCAATTTTGGTATTATAAAATTAGATGATCAATGAAAAATAATATATCTCATTTAATATTCTTTGGGAGGTTGAAGTCAAATTTAGTTTGAGGAGTTGAAGATATTAAATCTTAAGGTAAGCTTAATACAGCCTTAATGATAATTAGCTTAGAAACAACTAGAATTTAGATAAAAATGAATAAATTTAAATTTTTTTAATAAATATATATACAGATTAAAATTAATAGATATTAAAGATCATTAATATATGATATACACGCATTCCCAAAATTACAGAAGAGACTTATTAAAGGGATTCTAAATCTAAAAAGGACCCTTTTGGGACCCCACTAATCCTACTAATGCTAAAAATATGAAATCTCGTATTCTCCACTTCAATTTTGAGCTTTAGTATGCATGTATAGTTAGTCTTAATGTTTAAAAAGAGTTGGATTTTATATTTGAAATGATGGTGGATGAGGTCCAGATTGGGGTATTAAGACAGGGGGTTTGTCTTAAAGTTTTGGCTTAATTGGAGCTTTTACCATAGGGACCTAGTATAACCTAAATTATGAATTTAAATTACATGGAGAAGCTCTCTGATGCCTATATACTCGATTTAATTTGATTAATGAAATGGATTAATTCTTATAATTTTAAGGATGATGGATTTTGAAAAATTGAATTAAGACTACTTAATAGGGCCAAATATGGCAAAATTGCCTAAAATGAGTCACCGTAAATGGTATGCAAGTCTTAAAAATCCTCCATTATACTCATTTTACTCGCCATTTAAAGAGCTATAACCAGGTCCTACTTTCTCAGCCACCCTAATTTAAATGGCGAAAATAATTGCAAAATAGTGGATTTTCATTGCTAAATTTGAATTAAGACAGGTGATATTTTAATTAAGACAGCCTATTAATTAGCCAAATTTAATTAAGTATATTAGTCAAATTAATTAAGACAACCAAAGAGTCTTAATTCAAGGAGACCTCACCTTTGATTCCGAGCTTTCAGCAAAAATAAAAAATCACTCATTTTTATTGATTTGAGAATAAATTCATCATATTTAGATGCCAAAAATTTGACTGCGAAAGATTCAGACCCTTATTTGCTCTCTCAAAAAAGTTGTCTTAATTCCAAAATAGGTTGCTTAAATCCTCATGGTAATGATAACAAATGAAGAAGTCTTAAATAATTCTCTCAAAATGCTCAATATCTAACCCAAATCAAGTAATCTCATCTAGAAATAATCTACAATTACTTTAGAATGAAGAATTAATTCGTAATTCTTTAATTTAAGGATTTTCATAGATCATATGGCTTTTGAGAATATTGGAAAAAATGGCCCCAGATGGCTTAATTCATTTGACTTAAAGTGCAAAAGATCATCTATAAAGACTTTAAAAGCACTTTAAAAGTGTCAATTCAATATGCTAGCATTCTCTATATTGATGAATAGACTAAGAAATAAGATAATTCTATTAATTAAGATTTTCAGAAATTTCTTGTCTTAATTCAAATTATCAATGGCGTTCGATTTCTATCTGAAATATGACTAGATTAAAGAGAAATAATTAAGACTTCTCCAAATAAGTAAAAGGCTATTTAATCACAATTAATCTCAACTCAATGTAATTAAAATCAGGATAAGTTAATTGCTCAATGAATAAAGCAACTTAATCCAAGCCTAAATTGAGGGCTCGTTGATTTTTACTCGGAATTTATACTTATGAATGACTAATTGCCCTAGGCTTAATAATTAAGAATAGTAATAGAAGACATAATTTTCAATTAAGAATAAGCCAGTTAATAAGAAAAGCGGACTCTTTTTTAAGATTAAATTATCGGAACTAAGCTACTTAATGATAGTCAGAGTCTTAGATATGCTAATTTCTCTTTCATAATGCAGCTCGAGAGTAAATTTGTTTCCATTATAAGTATCAGTTTACTTCTCAAGAGGGTCTTAATTTACTCCTAAAATAATTCAGGAATATAGTCTTAATTCCATAATTAGAAGACAAATTAAGAGCTAAAAGATTTCCTTTAGAGCTGAAAGGATTTCTCTATAGAGATTTCCTCTAGACACGGAAAGAATTCTAGATTAGCCTGCTCTCACCATATAATAAATAGGAGCAGTTGCTAAATTAAGCAATTAAGCAAGAAGATCATCAATTATAGCGAAGAATAATAGGCTTAATTAAAATGAGACTCTTATAATTGAAGTCAATCATGTCTGGATAATTAGATTGCATTTCAAAACCCAATTAGCAAGATATTTACCCAATCAAATATATGTCAAAAGGTTTGTTAGCAATAACTGAAGGGGAAGAGTCGATAAAATCAATGCTTGAGGAACTGCAATCTAAAACTGAGTAATCATGGGAATAACAAGATTCTTTTAATTATATTCATAAGAGTAGATTAATCTTTTCCGAATCTATCAAAAGCAAATGAAAAGATTTCTTAATAAGAAAGTTTATCATCTGAGAAAGCGAACTAAAGCATATCATAAGCATATGATATAAATGGTTCTATCGCTAAATGATGTAATTATTTCTTTATAATAACTGCTTTATTAAGAGATAAGCAAGAAATTTACAAAAAATAAGACTAATAATGCTGAATTTACATTAAAAATTTTAAAAGTTGAAATATTGAATGTATTTTTTTCATTCTCATTTTTCATTTTTTTCAATTTTTCATTTTGAAAAAATATCAATAAAGAAATTTTTTCATTTAATCGGAGCAGATTTTTTACATTTTTTCAATTGGGATTGCAATTATATAAACTCATAATAAAGAAAAAAAGGTATTAAAATGTTAAATATAAATGAATTTTACTTATGAATAAAAGATTTTTTTCTGGGATAAAAAGATTTTTTCGAAAAATAGATTTTTAAAAAAGATTTTCCAAAAAAAATTATCTTCGAAAATGTACCAAAAATACACAAAAAGTGGTCATTTTTTTGCAATTTTTGAAATTTTTATTGCACCAATCGATAGAGCATATGGATTCCTTTGGAATTCAAGGATTTTGTCGGAAAAAAGGGTGGAAACAGGTCAAATAGACAAAAAAATGGTAAAAATGCCAGAAATATTTCCATTTTCCTGACCATTTTTTCTGAATAAATGAAAAACTATGCGGACAGACAGATAGAGCATACTTGATTTATAAGGAGATCCGTTTCGTCCGACAAGAAATTCAAGCCGGAAAGCCTCCAAACGAGCGCATAAAGGTACAATTTTCATCCTTTTTTACCCAATATTTGGTATTAAAAATGTATTATCGACATCAACTTTTTTATTGAAAAAATATTTTTACTTTATTCATTTTTTACATTTTTTACATTTTTTCTTACCTCATAAATTAAAAAATTTCTATATAGAGTAAAAAATTTCTCTAATTAATTATTTTTTAAAATGATAAAGATTTTTCAAATATGAAAAAAAGTAAAAAACCACAAATCTGAACTTCTTTTTTCTGTAAAAATATAAAAAATGCAGCAATTTGAAAAATTCTTATATGAAAATAAAACATATATGAGCTATATAATCTAATGAATAGTTCCTTATATGTTATCTCATTAGTTTGAAAAAAATTGAAAAAGATCACATCTAGATTTAAGACAGTTCTCTGATTAGTCAATCATGGCCACTTAGATGAAACTTCAAACCACTATATCTCATCACAGAAAATTGATAACACTAAACAACCTAGGTGATTCTTTATCTACTCATCAAGCTCTATCATATGGTATATTAATATAGGGGATGTAAATTTTTTCGATTTTCGCAAATTGTCCTTTTTTAGATTTGAGAGATCTGCCTTGTCTTAATTAAGTCTCTTCTGTAATTTTGGGAATGCGTGTATATCATATATAATGATCATTAATATCTATTCACTATTTATCTAAGTATATAGGTTATGGGGTTTACATTAAGTATCGTTAAAATGTTTTTGAGAGATTTAAGAAAATTAAATTATGTAAATGGCTACTTTATGAGTTTAGATAGAAAATTGCCAGTGGAGTTTATGTATACTACAAGTTATCCTATTCCCAAGCTTGTATAAGTTATTATAATGAGTACCTATGGGGTTTCATAAACTCATTATAAATAGTTATTCACATGCCTTTGCTAGATATTAATTTTCCCTCCAATGCAAATTACATCTTCTCCGTGCTTATTCAAATAGTGACACTGAATCTTCTTCCTTACATATCAAAAGTATAATGTTGTTTCGCTTCTACTTGGAAGGATACCTTTAATTTGCTCTTATCTCGCTGGTGAACTGTGGAGTGGTAATATATTTTGCTTAACCTTAAAATAGCTTGAATTCTCCTCCTATACGCTTACTCTTTCTTCTCTTTCAATTTCTTGGGTGCTGCATCATGCTTCCACAATTAAATCTGTTTTACTTTGATTGGAAAATATGTAAGTGGTATACAAAGCATTAAAATATTAATTCTAATTTGTAATTAATTGATTCCTCAATAAGTATGCGAATGAGCTTATGATTATTCCTAATCTACTTTAAAAATAAATTATTAAATATAAAATTGTCTCATATTAAATAATATTTTTAAATTAAAATTAACTGCCAAATGGTATTAGCAATATTAACAAATCATTTTCTAATTTAGAGAGTAATTCAATTGAGTACACAGAAGCTTTCTAATTATTAAAATCGCCTCTCAGATTAATTGAATTAATTCCATTGTTAAATTAAAATTTTTAATTTATTTTTTAAATTTTTTTTTTTTAAAAATAAATTTTGAATTCATTAAATTTTATTTTTATTGAATAAATTAAATTTTATTTAATTATTTTTTTTATGAGGAATTTTAATAAAAAAAAAGATAATTAAATTATTTATAAAATTAAAATATAATAAATGAGTGACAGTTGAAGTATCTCAGATTTATAATAGAATATACTTTTTAGGAATAAATTAATTATCGTTTTTTATAACTAACGATATTCACTGTACTGAATTCTAAAGCAGACTCATCTTTTATAAATCTCATATTTAAATAATTACTATATCATTCGATTCATCATAAAATTCTAAGAATTTTTTATTCTTGCAATTTTTTTGTGGGAGAGCTAAGTAAAGAGTTATAAGAGACACAAGTTATTGAATTTTAGAAACTTGAGTATAAATATGATTTGCACTTACCTTATCTCACTACTGAGAGGTGCTGTGAAGCTGCTTAAAGAAGAAACTCATCTTAATTTTTTATAGGCTATCGAACAAGCTGCAGATCAGGAGGTGAATCTGTTTTTCTCCATTTATTATTTTAACCAATCACCCGTTTTAATTAAAATTCCTACGATATTAAATTAATTAAGATATAACGGGGAGTAATTTAGAAAATATCAATATCAAGATGATTATAAAATTAGTTTAGCAAGCCTTCGCTGTTTTACTACTTTTTCAGCTCTTTAAATTTACAAAAACAGCATGTATTACTAATCCTTATCCGAGAGTTTTTGGGGCAAATAATATAAACACATTTAAATAAATATATCTAACTTAAAGTAAAGTAAAGTAAAGTAAAAGTAAAAGTAAAATATTAGGAATATAATTAATAATCAATTTCTTAAAACAGCACTTATCGTACTGAATTAGAAAATCAGTTATTATCCTATGTATTTTTTATAAATTAATTTTAAAAAATTTTTTTAATAAAAAGTTACAATTTGAGAGAAAATTAGAATATATATATATTTCTATGAATTTTATAAAATTTTAGGATTTTCTTTTTTTATAATTAATCTATTAATTTATATTTAGTTAATTTATAGATAGTAAAATTATTCTAAATTAGGTTTAAATGGAAATATAACTTTAGATGCTGCAATTTTAGACAACAGTGGATACATTTACGCAGTGGGAAAAACTTCAGATTCCTCAGTTAATTCATACGCGACTTCTAGTAGCTAGTAACCTATTGCTGTCAAAATGAGCAATAATTTTAAACTATTTTGTTGCAATAGTGGATCAATAAGTTGGCAGAAATCTTTATACTCTCCTTTGAATTTCCAAGCCATAGGTTCTCCCACATTTATGAGCTGATCTCAAATTTTTAAACTATCTAATTATCTTGAATTAATTTAGAAGTCTATAACGAGATTTAAAATTAATAGAGGAGTTAATAAACCCTTGGGGCATAAATATTTATTTTATGTACTGCTTTAAAAGCTCCTGTGAGCACACTCATTAAAAAAGAAGTCGTAAATAACATCCCTTTTAGCAATTAAAAGCAAAAGCTTCAAAAATAGATCAATATTAAACTTTTCTTATTGCAATTTACCATTCTTCCTTCTGGACAACTCAAAACTCATAAGCCTTCAATTCGCTGTAAAGATCTGAGTCGACAAAAACAATGGATTTCTGACTAGTTTTAGAAATTCCAATAATTATTTTGAGAGCATTATAATCCGAGCACACCAAATTACATTTTAACATAAAATTTAGACTGAATACCAGAACTCCTTTTAATGAATCCAAATAATTAATAGCAAATAATTTAAATCTTATTACATAATTCTAAGCTGGCATTTTTTAGGAATTTACTATTTTTTTTTGTATTTAAAATTTTTTTTATTTACTTCAACATAAGTCTTTGTACTTTAAATAAAATGGGGTTTTATATTTTTTATTACTTTTTAAATTTTTACAATTTCAAATTTTTTAATTAAAATTTTAGGGGGGGGGCCTTTCCTCGTCATCCACTTTTTACATGAAAATATGAAAAATTATCATCTATCCTAAAATTTACCAAAAAACTCTAATTTTTTGACATAATTTAAATTCAGAGGGTCTATCCAGGCCATATTCTTTAATTTAGTAAATTAAAAAGATCTTTGAAAAAATATTTATTCTAGGAAAAAAATTGAAAAGAATTGTTATATAAATAAAACAAAAGGATGAAATTTATAAGTTTAAGATATATATTTTAGAAGCTCAGAGATCTCGTAATTAATATATCAGACTCTTAGGATATTATTTATATTAAAGCACCATATAAAACATAAATTGTTCTCTTATATACATCTAAATACTTTTGTTTAAAAATTTTTTTTCTCAATGTATTCTCTAATTTTTATATAAAATACTGCATTTTCAAAAAAATTAAAAATAAAATTAAATTTTTCTTTAAAAAAAAATCTACTTTTTTTTTTCCGAATTGGTTTTAAAACCCCTTTTTAATTTAAATTTGGGTAAAAAGGGGTTTTTGGTTAATTTTAGGTTAGATCGTGATTTTCCATATTTTCATGAAAAAAGTGGATGACGAGGAAAGGGCCCCCCCGAAATTTTTTAATTAAAAAACTTTGTTTCTTGTGTAAAATTTAAAAATTATAAGGAGAGGAAAGTTTGAAATTTTTTAATATGTCTTTATTGTTTACATGCTTTTTTCAGACGTTCAAATAATATGCGTGTAAACCATTATGATCCTCATTTATTAAGTAATTATTTATAAGAGTGAAGCTGTCAACTATCAATATATAGATATTCAAGATTATTCCATTTATAATCAATTTTAATTATAACACCTATGATTACTCATTATAGCTAAAATTTAATGGAAAATTAAATTTATTTATATATTAAATTAAAATGGAATAAATAAGCTGCAGTTAGTCCAATTTAAATAATTATTAGACCATAGGATACAGCATAAAATTTTTGGGGAATTTTACATCCATGCAACTTTTGTGTGGGAGCGCTCAGTTCAGAGTTATGCAAAATTTTATAAAGTAGACATTTTGAGTTATGGAATATGCGCGCATCATATCTTCCTGCAGAGAGGTGCTAAGGCGATGATTAAAAAGAAAATTTTATTAATTTTTGATAAGCTATCGATTAAGATGCAGTACCAGGAGTAAATCTCTCATTTAACTGACACTGTTTTTCAACTATTAATTTATTATTTTCAACAATGGCCAATTTTAATTAAATTCTATACTATATTGCTCCATTTTATATGATAAGCATTAAATAGATAAAATTAGCAGTCATCTTTGCAAAATTAATCTTATTATCAAATAATTAAACCAAAGTTATTTGGATATTGTATATTATCTATTTATTTATTTAAAGAAAAAATAAACATACAAATTATTTAAGTTTAATAGATTAAATTAGAATGAGGAATAAAGTCATGGTCAATGTCATATATGATAACTTATGATGCATTTTTTGATTCCTCAAATGACTATCTTATTTTAGCTGGACATACCAAATCATCAGGAGTGTTTGTGCTTTTACAAAAATGTTTTATTTGCCTTCATTCATAAAATATTTAATAAAAAATTAAAATTCTATAATATTAAATTTAGAAATGATCTTTAATATTAGAATGAAAGCATAAAATTCATTGGGGAGCATTCCTCCGATTAAATAAAATCGTGTTTATTTGGAATTACATCTTTTATATTTCCTTTGCTTCATAATTTGTATGGTGCATTTATATAAATAGAGAGCATTCTTAAACATGTCATGCATTAATTTTGTAAATTCTCTAAAGTCGCAAACTGACTGCTGAGTTACTTTAAGAAAAATATTATGACGAACTGTTCGTCTACTGCCGATTCGGTTGTTCTAAAGTGGCCCTGCTGACTTTTGAAAAAAATACTTTCCCCATTAAAACAAGGCTTTTCACAATTAAAAATGGATTTCGAACTCCATGATTACGGTTGTTCTAAAGTGGCTTGCTAGACTTTTGCTAAAATATTCCACCCTTAAACAACGGCTATCACAATTAAACAATGGAATTTGAACCCATGTCCTAGGTTGTTAGGTTAAGAAGAGGCTACTTTCGATTGGCAGAAGTAGCAGGTGACCAAAGTATCACCATCAATTTTTAACAACCGAATTGGTCATGGATAAATAGTTAGCCAGAATTTCTCTTTTAGCTAGACTATTCAAACAGCCGTATTAATTAGCTGTCTCCAATAGCTTAAAATATGGATTTAAAACGATCTTTTTTTCTCAATTATTCATTTAAAAGTTAGTTTTAAAAATCAATGATATTAATATTAAATCCTGAGAATTTGTTGAGTAATAGAAGGATGCTATAATTAATTAAAATGGTACATATCCAAAGGACATTTAATACCTTCCTTTTAATTTAAGTTATTTTTTTTTATTAAACTCTAATTTTAAATTGAATCATTGACATTTAAAAATTTACTATTAAAGATTCATAACATTTTGGACTTATTATCTGATGTATGTTACTAAAACATAATCTACAGATATGCTAGCAAACAAGTTTGATGGGAATACCCAATGATGCTCAACCCTCTGCAAAAATGTTGTGGATAAGTAAAGTAGTTATGCATCTTTATTTTATCCAAGTTAGTAGTACATGATTGGGTGCACATCGGGGTCTTCTACTGTTGATTACAGATCTATTTATAAAATAAGCAATTACAGAACACGATCTCCAACTCTTTCAGCTGTTTACAGATATTCCAAAAATATTATCTTTAATTTGGGGGAATGCTAGGAGCTAGTTTCTTATTCTTCAATCGACGCCATATTTCTTACACAGACTTAAAATTATCCCTTTAAAATCAGAATTATTTCATTTCATTTCGCTTCTTTTACACTACAAATCATTAAATTAATTTATATTTTATATTAACTTAGAGATTTATTAAAGGATAATGAAATTTTTTAAAACTTCCAATAAGATCCAATTAAAATTAAGTCATGAATATAGTAGGAATTTTAATTAAAATCGGTGATTGGTTAAAATAATAAATGGAGAATTGCAAATTCGTGTCAGTTGAAATCATAGATTCACCCCCTGCTCTGCAGCTTGTTCGATAGCAAATCAAAAACTAAGATGAGTTTGCTCTTCGGTCATCTTCGTAGCACCTCTCAGAAGTGGGATATGACTCGCGCATTCATCTTCTTCCTCATCTTCGTTTTCATTAAAACTTATGTCGCTTATAGCTTTGGACTGAGCTCTCCCACAAAAAAGTTGCAAGGATTAAAAGTTTCTTAGAATTTTATGCTGAATCTAATGGTGTAATAATTATTCAAATTGGGCATATTTTAACTGTCACTTATTTATTCCATTTTAATTTAATATCTAGTTTAATTCTCTTTTTATTAAATTCTCAGCTATAATGAATTTTAGAATTTAAGTTTAAGATTTATGATTATATATTTTTTCCTATTAATTTCTACCTAATATCTGCTGTTGATATTCTTGAATATAGTTTTAAATTGTACTTAAAAGTAAATAAATTAGAATTATAAGACCTAATTATATATTCTCGATCAAAGTAAAAATATTTTAAATTCTATTTTAAAATCTTGGGTGAAGTAGAAATGTCAGCATAGTGGACTATAGTTAGTGGTTTGTTTTATGGCTAGTCAGAGTTCTATATAATTGGGAATGCCAAAGTATTTTAACTTAACAACCAAGACAACGAGATTTAAAACTCAAACTATTGGAAAAGTTATTCCCTCTATTTTAAATAGGCAAATTAGCATTATAAAAAAATTATTTTAGATTCTATTGGAAATTTTTATTCTAGGTGAAAATATTACTGGCAATAATTTCTATTAATTTAGTAAAGTTAAAATCTACATCTATTATAATGTAAGCTCTTAATTAATATAATAATTCTTTTATTTAAGAAACTATCAATCTATAATTAAATTTGTAAATAGAGCTAAATTCTACTGTTTCTTTTATATTAAAATATTATTTAAAATATAATTTACATTTTTTAGACAAAATAAGTTTTTTATTTTTTAATTTAGTACAAAAATTAAGATTAATTATATTTTATTTATTTAAGTTACCTGCTACCCATTAACAATGAAAAAACCTGTTACACAATCACTATACAAATTTTATTTTATTTTTATATTTATTTACTTAGAAGCATTATATTTAAAAATAGAACTTGATAATCAAATATTTTTATCAGTCATTATAATTTTTTAAATTAATTTCAGAAGATATATATTCACTAGTTATGATTCTTACTAAGTGACAATTTCTACTAGTCAAACTCTCCAATTTATTTTAATCTTTGTACAATGATAATAATTTCAAAAATTGCCCAGTAAATCTATAAGATACCTGGGGGGTCGACTGCGTTGGAGCTTCTACTCCTTCCTTTTATACTTATTCATCTTCCTCAGCCTCAGTTGTATCTTAATTATTATTTATTCAAGTTTAATTTTCAAAATTTCATTTAAATCCTAAGTATGTTGAGAAACTGCTGCTTAGAGCTGATGCGTTTCCTGATAGAATTCTTTTAAATAAGTAGCGGTTAAGTGGGGAATTGTTAGAAATTCGCCTTAATAAAATTCAAAATTGCGCATTTAAGACATTTTGAATATTTTAGAGGAATTAGTGAAATCTTATTGAAAAGCAATATTAATTTAAATAGAACGTAATAAAAGTTATAATGTTATATAATTAATGGAAGGGATAAGATATTATGAATTAGAGTGTAGCGTGAAATAATGTTACTGATTAATTCAGGCACAGTATAAATTTAACCTTGGCACCAAGTGAAACCAGTTTCTGAGTTTCCTGAGAGACATAATCAATTTTACACAGGCTTTTAAATATTTATGGATTAAAAAAAGCCCTATTTTGAAAATTGAATTGAAGAAAAGAAGACGCAAGTTGCTTTAACGAAATAAATGTGATAAAGAAACAAAGAGCTGGCAAGCTTTCATTCAGAACTGATATTTGTTAGATAATAAAGAGAGAGAGATATATTGGGCCATGCTAAAGAGCTGGTTTAGTAAAGAAAATCATAATTTATAAGGGTAAATAAATATTATAAATCGGTAATAATAGAAATTTATTTTTTTAATGCACATAAAGCTCTCGTTAATAAGGATTTTATCAAATAAAATAATAGCAAGAAGTGATGACTTTAAATTATTAAATTGGAAAATATAATATTTTTATTTAAATATAATATTCCTGTCTTAATCTGTATGGTACTAGATAAACACTATTTAAATTAGAGTTTTAATAATACTTTGATATTTATTAATTCCAATCAGATATTGAATTAATCAATAGAATCACTGACTAAATTATTTATAGTCTTAATAACATCTCAAATTAAAAAATGAATTTTTCAACTTATTCTTTGGACCCACTATTGCTTTCTGAACAAGCAAAATGGTATGAAGGAAACGAATAAATAATTTTTTGGTTTTTGCTTCTTGATAGTTGATCTTGCTCTTAAAACAATTATTTCGAGACGCATTCTAATTTTTAATATCCTATCCCTTCCATTTATTTTTAAAACTTTCGAACAATTATTTCATTCTATATTTAAATTACGATTGCTTTAAATAAGATATCGCTAATTCCTATAAAATGTTCAAATATTCTCAAATGCGCAATTTTAAATTTTATTAAGGCAAATTTCTAACAATCCTCGCCATTTATTAAAAAAAAATTTCATAAAAAAGATCAATCACTCAGTAGCAGTTTCTCAATGTAATTCTATAATAATAAAAAGGGTAATTCTTTCGACGTGACATCTTGGTGTTTGTATGCTTATAATATTTTAATATATCTTATGGTTTGGACTTCATAAAAAATAAATCCAATAATTGCAGGTTTATTTCTTTTATTTGTATTAAATACAGAACCTATTTTAATGTTAACTTATCATTTTTTACATTAAATTCCTACCTTACATAACTTATTTATTTATATACTTTTTTTATAAAAAAACAAACAACACACAAAAACTCTAATTTTAAATTATTTTAATTAAAATAATTCTCATTTGTATAAATTTATATTCTTTATATTTGTCTTTTGTCTGAGACTTGCAAAAGATTACTCAAGCATATTAATTATTAAACCTCATTATGTAAAACTTTTTCTAATTAGCATGTTTTACTAGATTATAAAACTATTTTATAATTAAACTTCTTCCCCTCCTAAGAGAGTTATTAGTTGAATTTATTCTACTACTCTGAGATGAGTGTACCTTTGGGATGGGTCACTTCAATATTTATTATTAAATTCAAAGTGCTATTCAATATCCTATGCTCTATACTACGCCAACAATCAAAATACTTCTGACCTTACTCTCGCTTACTCACCCATATTCAAATATTAATATATCATTGACAAGATATATTTAAGATTTTACTCTTTATAGATTTCTATCCAAAAAGTAAAAATATTTATCACATTTATTCAATTCTCTGATATTATGTTAGAATCTTAAAGATTTTGAACTAAATTAATTATCTAAAATTTATAATTATTTTAATTGGAATTATTATTTTTACTAAAGTCATCTAATGCAAATAATTTTGTGCAGACTTATATTTAAATAAAGTTAATATATTTTCTATTACCTAATTATTCTTCTTAAAAAATTTTTAAGTTATTTGATGACTCCATATATATATATACTTTATGAAAAAGTTTTAATATTAAAGAATATTGAATTGAAGGATTTATAGAGTAATATATTTTTAGAGCATTTATTTATTTTTCCCTCTTCAATAGTTATTACCAAAAAATATCATATTCTCTTATGATAGTTCATCCCAGCACTTGGATGTGTAAACATCAGACACCAATAATGTTGCTGACTACTTATTTGTGTTTATTGCAACTGGCTCTAATGGATTCACAGCGTAACAACAAATCATGGTCTTCTTTAATTTGAATTATTTGATTGTCAGCATAGTGTACTTAATTATATAAAAAGCACTTAAAAATAAATTAAAAAAATATATTAAAGAAAAATAATTTTGTTTGTGTACGATTCTTTGCTCCCCACTACTACAACAACAACGACCATTACAACTACAACAACCACTACAACTACAACAACTACTACTCCAGCTCCCACTACGAGTTATTAACTAACCTAGACAGTTACTCCAATCCCCTCAACTACAGTAATTTAATAAGAACCTCGACTACCATGGATGGACATCTTTTCGAATTTGACAGTTGTTTTATTTTTGAGATAGGAAATTTAGCCACATACCTTTTACCAGGAGACCACAACGCTTATGGCCATGCAAATGTAAATTACGTCACTCTTCCTAACGACCCACCTTCTTAACTTGTTTAGTACTATCCACAATACGTAGTCTGACTATGAGCAGCAGATTTAATATAAGTTGACTCTATTTACTCCTATCTATACGTAGATTATTTCTTCTATATTATAGTTGTCAAGCTAACAAAATAATATAATCTTGAAATAATTTAAGATTTATTTGTAGTCTGTCTATTTACCCATACAGTGAGCAATTTTTAGGACCTCACCTCATTACAAGTTCAGATGCGTTGACTCTTATCATTAATGTAATCATATTATGATTGCTCAAACTAATGGGAATTCCACAAATAGCACCATAGTTGGGGATGGATATTTCTAAACTTACACAATCGACTAATTCATTCTAAAATTGAATTCAATAGCAGCTATTCTCAATTAAAATTCAATTTTTTCATTCTGAAATATCAATTAAAATAATATTTAGCGACTTTCCATTAAATAATAAATTATAAAATCAATATGGTTATATTTTCTAAAAGTTGCCTAGTTTGGAGAACAAAAGTGCTATTTTTAAAAGATATATTGAATATCAGATGTAATTTTAATAAAAATATTAAATGCAAATGTTCTAAGAAGACATTTACGATTTATACAATTCTAAGAGCATTTATTCTTTCTACATTTTTGTGGGAAGCTCAGCTAAGTGCTTATTATCAATACAAGTTCAGATAAGGAAGGAATTTAAAAATAAAGTAGAATGCGCGCATCATATCTCGCTGCTGAGCGATGAAGTTGAGATATTAAAGAAGAAATCTTATTAATTATTGATGAGCTATCGAATAAGCTTAGATCAGGTAGTGAATCTATAATTATTGCAAATGCCACGAAGAGTATCAATTCTCAATTTATGATTTTAATAAATCACCGATTTTAACTTTATTCTCAATAATATTTAACCCTTATTTATTTGGTAAAATATAATAAATTTTACCTGAGAATTGTGTAAAATTATTTAAGAAATTTTATTGGTTTAATCATAAGAAAGAAATTTTTTAAATGATTAAATTATTTTTTAATCAATCAGAACAGCTCTGGGATGGCTGAATTCCTTCGGTAGGAGGATGTAAATTACATTTACGACTTATTAAATGATTGTTAATTTTCATAATATGACATCATGAAATTAATTTGTATTAATAAATAACTGAAAAGTAAAAATGCTCAACACTTTCTATTAATAAGTTTCAGAAAATTAGGCCACTGATATTCTTCTTATTCAAATGGATTTGTTACTGTGGACTTTGGAAAAAGTTAAAATTTAAAAGTGTCTCGATTCCTAAATCTTTCTCTACTTTCAATAGCGTCGTCATGACTTTCTCTCTCATTATAGAACATTTTTTATTTTAAAGTAATCATTTCAAAAGAAACATTTTATATTAAGTATTCCGATTTTAAATGAACTCAGAAGTATTAATATAAAAGTAATTTTACTCTCTTCATTAGTTATTTACACTTCATATTTAATCCATAAACGTAGATCGAGATTAAAAACTCTTGAGGCAAATTAAGAGTGAAAGTAATAATTTTTATTAAAACAATGGTTTACTTCTAGATATGATTTTTCTATTTTTTTCTTTTAGAAAGAACAATTTATAAATAGGAGATTCGTAGTAGAGTTCTATCACTTATTTAGAGTTTCGTGGAAATGGTAATTTAGCTATTCCCAAGCTTATAAGACCAGGTAATATATTTTGGTGAAATAATTCTTAAAGATGAGACTAAAAATATTTATTTATATTTAAATGTGGGATCCTTTGTTTCACAAGTAGCATCAACTTTGATACTTATGAGTTTTGGAACCAATATCGTATTGTAAGCTTCCAAACTTTTATTTTTTTAATAAGAGTATAAAAGCATAAATGATAAATTTATTTTGTTCAGATTATAATTTATATTTGTATTCTTTCACCTTATTACTTTAATTTCTTTAGTCTTATACTTTGATTTTTATCGATTTTTAAAAATATGATATTATTTAATTTTAAATAAAATTTCCTTTATTATTTAATAACACTGACAATTTCATATAGAGCAACAACTATGAGTACCTGAAAAAAATGTCTTTTAAAATTGATCTTCTTCCTTCGAGCTCTTATGAATTACTTGTTTAAGTTTCCAGACTAAACTCCATACAACCAAAGATTTGATACTCTTGATATCTTTAAAACTTCAAAGATTATAGAAACTTAACTAATCACGTTATACGACTCACTACATTATATTTTGTATTCTGGAAGATATGGGCTCCAACAATATCTACCTTTTCATGATACTGTGGCTAATTCCATTCATCTTGCTTTTAATTTAAAAGATAAGTTTTGAGGGTCCTCAGTTCTGCTCATCGATAGTAAGATTCTTATTATTTCTCATACTATGATTGCTAGTATCATGAGTGCATTCATTCAATTGACAAAACTGTTTTTCACTTTGTTGTTTCACTTCTTAAATTTGTTCTTTCTTCTCTGATGGCAATATTTTTGCTTGGATTATTAATCATGCTTCCTCCTTTGTTTTGCTTTTTCTCAGGAAATTCTAGTCTGACTAGAGTAAGATAAACAATTTAATTTAGGGAATTTTATTTGACACCTCTATTATTAAGTATAGAATCAATTATAATCATTTTTTAAAAGGAAAAATTTTTTCCCTTTTTTTTTAATAAATGAAATAGATCATTAAAAACATCTTGGGGGGTTTCGAAGGAAAACGTAATAGGCCCTCTGCTCTTGATCAGTAATGCTTTTCCAAGTAAGACGACTTGCTTTTGCATTGGTGCGTGTTCTTCGCTAACTATTCAGGCACTCTGCATATCATATTTTTAGTCACTCAGCAACTTCTCCATGTCATTTACATTTTAAAGATTAATTAAAAAAAAAAATAGAGTGTTAAATCGTATTTTAATAATTCAATTTGGCTTTAAGTAGCTTTAAGTGAAATAGGATTAGAATTTTAAATCTTTGGTGCCCAAATGTAAATCTACTAAATTAACAAGGTTATGATAAATTTAAAAACGCCTGACTTAGCTATTGCATTAAGCTAATTTAAAATTAAAATGAAAACACTAAAATATATCATTTTTAAATTATTTGCATTATAGCATCAAAACCGAGCAATTCAGCACTTAAGAATAGAGTTGAGATCTTCAATGAGATCTATATTATAAAATTTATAATCGCAATTCTAGTGATGATCTATCTTATTAATTTAAACTATCACTGTTTTATTTTCCAGGACTTTGTGTAGGATGAAGATATCCAGTACTATAGGATTGAATTTTTTAAATGACTGAATAAATTAGTAAAATAATTACGAGAAATGTAAAGCTGCAGACAGTACTTATGCGAAGTTTAGAGTTATAATTTTGATTTTCTAAAGTATTAGCGTTTTATGTTTGTGCATTCCTTTTAACTGAAAATTCATTCAGAAGGAATAACTAATTTGTTTAGTCTAATGAATCTGAGTTGTATGTAGAATCCTATATAATTGTATGAGAATGGAGTAAAAGAAAAATAAGAATTAGAGAATTCGATTAAGCTAGAATATCTCTCTAAACTGATTTTCTTTATTTATTATTTTTTATGGTATATTTTGAGAATTGGGGATTATATGTCTGTTGAGTAAACTTACCAATAGGTTTTAACGAAGTTTTGCTTCAAAAATAAATGTATCTGATCGTCTTGTAGCGAATAGGAGGGTTCAAAGTAGTAGCATCTTTCATCTAAGAGAAAAAATATTAAATAAATAATTTAATTAAATTCTCCTTAATATCGATTTTTTATTAAATTCTGTACTATAATATATATTAATTATAATCTGGGTGGTCAATTTCTTGTGTGGTCTTTGTTCAGATTTCCTTCAACCTGGCCTTAATGTTTATCGTATCTTTGCGAAACTTGCATTCTCTTATAAAACTATACTGGGGTCGATATAGACGCTACAAATAAGGAGACCTGAGAAGATTCACTCAGATTTTAAATATATTAGTTTAAATGATTTTCAGAAGTCAAATAATTCCTAAACTGACTGCCCAAAAATCTCTCTTATATTTTTCTTGAGTGTTTAGTCTTCATAGCTTTCAAGAACTCTAAGTAAGACAGTGCAGATTCATGGGTCTATGAAGTTAGAAGACAGCGAAATATCAGAGAGCATGGAAGATGTGGACATCAGGTTCTATTAAAGGAATTTCACATCAGACTTAAATCTGCCAATAGATACTAAGAGCAGCTTTGTTTATAATAAAAAATATTTTCTTATATCATAAAAAGTGTGAATTTATACAAAAAATTTGTGATTGACAGTGGCACATCTTTAGATAAAGTATTATCTTTATTAAAAGTATTGAAAAGCAAATCCTCTCAAACTAATAAACCAAAGATTAGATAAAACTAGTTGAGTGGGAGAAGTCTCACACAAGACTTAAAGATAAGAGATCTATTAAGATTCGAACAAATTAAAAACACAGTTAAAGCAAATTTTCTAAATTAAAAACGACAATTAAAGTGACATTAACATACCTAATACACCTAAAGTTAATCAGAGATTTTAATTTTTCAATTTATCCATGAATACAACAAGAAGTATGAAAAATACTCATTATTTTTTAACTCTAATTAAAATTAATAATTTTATTATAAAATATAATTCATTTTAGTTATAGTAAATTCTTCATTATTTTTAGTTGCTATTTTAACAAAATAAAATAGAGAACTTAAAATAAATTTATCAAAATATAAGGTATATGAGAATAAAATATTTTCATTGCAAGATCTTCTTACAAAAAAAAAGTCTAAGATTATTATAAAAATAACTTTAAAAAAATCAAATTCTATTTTTGAGAAAATCTTTTCATATGATTTTCATCCGTAGCTTCAAAGATGAAAGAATATATTTAAGATGAACTTAAACTGGGACATTATTTGGTAGTATTCCTTTCCATGCCGAAGAGTTGCTCTGAAATCATTGAAATTGGGCAGATATTCAGATTATAAAATCTTATTACTGAAACTTACAAAAATAATTATTAAATTAAAATAAAAACCAAAACTAATCATGTTTGGTCAAATTAAATTTTAGGATGGATTTTTCATATACTAATTATGTTAATAAAATTTGGATTCCTCAAATTATACTTTTTACTTTGGTCTTTTTATTTATGACTAAACTTTTTTCATTAAAAAAGAATTAAAATTTCAATGAGAACTAAAATCTACGATAAAACTATTTCTCATAAAGGTAATTTTGAACAATTAAATTTTAATTAAGATAAAGGGAAAATAATTAAAAAAAAAAGAAATAGTTATAAATTCTAAATTAAATTGTTTTATTTAATTAATTAAATTAAGTTTTAAGCTTCTTAGTGGATCAAAATATTTAGTATTAAGAAATATTTTTTCAACTCAAAAATTTTATATTTAATGATGGTAAAAATTAATTAGATATCTATTTAATTATTTATTTTATTTTAATATTACAGGTCAAACAGTGATTTATAGATTTAAAATTTAAAATAAGTGAATTGGATCGTGGGTTGTAGAAATAAGATTAACTGTTAATTATATTTGGCAAAAATTATCATTTTACCAATATATTATGACTAATTTTCATTAAAAAAGTAAGGGTGTATAATTTCTAGATATTAAAATCTAACGGATACAAGATTGTTTCTAATGGGTTTATCTTATTGAAAAACATTGTTAAATTCAAGATACCAATGGGAGGAAAAAATCAATAAAAATATTATAAATTTTAAATTATAATTTCTCTATTAATTATATATTCAATCATCAATATTAGTGTTAAATCAGATATCTACTAATTAAAAAAATTTTTAATATTTTTTCTAATGAAAATAGATTTTTGATCAAATATTAATTATCAAGTTTTATTTTGAATGAGTAGAGGCTCAACAGGGATTTAATTAAATATAATCGATAAATAATGTCATTTTAAATTTATGAATTCATGATGGCATAGTGCAGAATTCATAATCTTCACTGATGATTCTGTTTCAATGTATCTCAAAAACATAGAGGTAAGTAAACCACTTATTATCTTATTTAAAGACATAATTTGAGTTTAGCCCTATTTCAGATAAAATAATCCATTATTTTTTAAATTAATCTGCTTTAGAGTTGAACTTTAGACAAGTTGAAACTCCCAACACTAAAAAGATACTAGCAATAGAGATGAGATAATGAGGAAAGCAACAAGAGGATACTCCTACCTTTTATCTCGTATAAGCAATATTTTAATCCAAGATTATCTTAGAGTCAAAATGAGAGAAGTTAAGCAGGATTTATCAAAATTAAAATTCAAACAATTCAAATCAATAAGTAAAGTTTAACATATAGATATAAGAACTTAACGCCAACACAAGCAAAATAATATAAGCGAGAATGAGCTTATAAAATAAGTAGATATGTTTTTATGTCTTTCGTTAATCAACTAATCGTATTGAAGCCATATTATTTAGTCATCAAAATACCAGGATTAAGAGTTATTTAAATTCTCATTTCAAAAATTTCATAAATTGCAGATTTAATTACAATTTGCAACCTTTATTCAATTTAATTTTTATTTTAAATTTCTGATTATTCTATCACTCTAATAAAAATTATTATTCCCTACTACGTAATGAATACATTTTTATTAGTATATTTTCAAATTTTATTAAAAAATAAATCATTTATATATTTGAGAAATAATCCACAAATTAGGGATAAATAAAATTATTTGTAATCTTAAAAACTTAGGTTCCAATTTTAATATTTAACTCAAATGTTTATCTATTTATTAAAAAAAGATTAAGATATATAAAATTTATATTTTTTTACTTGTAAAATTTAAAAAATTTAAATATTATTTCAAGCTATTATAACATTTTCCTAATTTTTTAATTGCGAATTAAACTTCTGATGTGGCTGATTCGCCTACTTTCATAGCTCAATAATCTCTTTAATAAAAAGAAAAAACATTGCTTTTATAGTAAGATACTTATAATAAAAAAACTAATTATGCTTAATTATTGTGACAAGAAAGATATGAATTAATGCTCATCTTTTTATTTAAGAGAGTGATAATTTCACTTAATAGTTTTGGCTTTGTCATCAGGGTCTAATCAAAAGAAGCAAGTCATATCAAATTACAAAGATATATGAGTATTCTGCTTCTTAAACGATAAAACCCAATAATATATAACAATGGTATAAATGTATGAATATAATAACTTATTAAGATTAGATATGAATTTCTAAAAATCTTAAAATAGAAAGGAAAATTTACTATTTTAATTCAATTTAAGTATTGTATCCATTATTAGTACTGATGACTTTTCCTCATAAATGTTTATGTTCCATTTAATTAGATTATGTTTTATGAAAGCGCTAATCATAAAATATAATTTTTCTTTCTAATTATATTAAATGGAATTAAAGTTGTCAAGCAGCCATCATCAGGCAATAATAACCAAACTAATGTTCATCAGTGGATATAAACTTAATAAATAGTGTGACCACAGAAGAAATGCTCAAAAATATTAGGCCACTGCTCTTTCCAGTAAATTTGTTTAGCTTTTGATCACTTACACCTACGATGACCAACTCCTGCCAAAGATCACCAGAGTAAGCACAAATGGATTTAGTAAATTGAAATTACTTTTAATTTTATATCTCAGTTTCGTGTTCTTAGTTTCACTCAAAAACGAATGACAGTCAAATCAAATTATTTTGATTATGAATTCAAAAAATTATACATTTTTAAAGTTAGACGAGTTTAAAATTGCCTGAAAGAATAATTATTACTTATTGTTTATTTACTAATTTAAAATGGAAATTAATTCCTAAATATGGATAATAGTGTCCTTAATTTCTCAAAATCTATAATTTGCATATTATCTTTTAACTGATAAACACATTTTAACCTCGTTTATTACTTTTACCTGTTCTCATTATATCTATAAGCGGATATTTATGTTTGACTTAAACAGAAAAAGAAAGAGTAGTTCTTCTAATATAAAATATTTCAATAAATTTATGATTTATGTTTTGTTTGCTGATAAAGTATAATAAAGTTATAATCTCTTTATTAAGAAAAGATAAGGTTTAATTAAGCAACTTAAAGCATTATTAAATAGAACTTAGAGAGGAAGGGTGGAGATAAGGAATTAAAGTGCTTTATATCATCATAATATATCCTTTCCTTTATAACTAATAACCTCACCTGTCCCATCTTTAAAATGAGGGCTCAGAGCCCATTTATGAACATCCTTTTAATGCATCACCTGTACTGTTTGCTGTGTTTGCTAATGGCAATGGTACTAAGGTCGATAGTCACAAGATGAAGCTGGTGCTGTCATTCACCACACCTGGCAATGACCAGGAGTCCCTGTTATTGAAATCCTCTACGACAGAAAGCGTGAGCTCACTGTCATTAGGAGCATACCTGAAGATTAGTGTACTAGTTACAGAGAGCGTAAACTCTGCCTCAGCTATCAGTTTCTTGTCTTCAGTCTGATGTAAAAAATATCAGGATTATATCACTTTATTGATGCCTCTTCTAATCAAACCGAAGTGCAATACCTTTGCCTCCATTTAAATTGTCAATATTTATATTTCCGATATCTGGCCCATAATGTTAAAATAATAAAAGTTTTGGCCTAAAAATTTACTGAGTGTTAAATTTCAATATTTCAGATTTTTTGGAAATGATCTACATTTAGTTAGTATAATTTTGATGATTTCTTTCATTTATTCGTTTTTCCTCTTTTTTTTCTCAACATCTGTCATATTGCTGTAACTCTATATTTATATCCTTCAGAAGAGCGAGTCTAAATTTTTTTATGATCCTTGTTAACAGGTATATGTTAGGAACTTAATTTTCTAGAAATTGAATGCCTATTCGAAAATTGTAGAATAATCTTTATATAATTTTTCATAAATATTATGAAAGAGCCTTTTATTTCCTTTTAATCGGAATTAGAGGTTAAATATAGCTAGAGATAAATTTATCTCAACTTTGATTTAGCTTTGTTAATTTTATTGAATAAATATATAGGATGTAGTTTGTAATAAGATTTAAGAGACGATAAATAACTACTATATTTAAATAATAAAGTTCAAATTTAATTTAAGTCGTAAATTAGGTTTGCATCATATAAAAGGATATTTTTATTGGTAATGATTGCTTATAATCTATATTAATCTATTCATAAGAATTTGAAATCAATAAATTTGACTCTTAATGAAAATTTAAACGCCAAAAATAATTAGAGCATGTATTTACGATTTTAAGCAATTTTGTCAATAAAAAGGGGGAAAGTACACTTCTATACCCTCCAATTTTTTTTCCCCATTTTTGAGTAATCCCTATATGTAATTTTATCATAACATGGAGGTTCTATTTTACCTATTTTTTTCTAATTTTTAATGAAAATAGCATATTTTTATATCTGATCAATTTATTTTGGAGGTTGAAGTACAAATTTAGTTCGATGATGTTAAAAGTATTTCTAATTCCCAGGTAATACATTAACTCTAGTGCTTAAACAAATTTAGATTTAAGACTAACTCAAATTACAGTTTATCATGAATCAAATCCCATTAAATTATACAAAAATTATCTAAAATTAAATAATATATGGATTATGTTAATGGCTACTTTATGAGCTTAGACAGGAAGCTGCCAGTCGAGTTTATGTACACGACAAGTTACCCTATTCCCAAGCTTTTATAAATCATAATGAGTACCTCTGGGGTTTCATAAACTCATTATAATTAGTTATTCACATGCCTTTGTTAGACATTAACTTCCCTTCAAATGCTAATTACATCTTCTCAGTGCTTATTCAAATAGTGACACTGAATCTTCTTCCTTACATATCAAAAGTATAATGTTGTTTCGTTCTACTTGAAGGATACCTTTAATTCGCGCTCATTTCTCTCGTGAATTGTGAAGTGGTAATATAAATATTGAATAACTTAAACGGAACTAAGAAGTAACCCCGTAAGGATATAAATAGAGTCACGTGCGTAATTAGAATATCTATCACTGGAGACACGTGTCAAATTATGACGTCACTCGTAGCTGTAACACCTCCATTAGAACGAAGGAATCCTCTGGACATAATCAAATTAAAACCCCGCTAGAAATCTCTCAAAGCTTCTTGACTCTGACTGGATAACGCTAAGCCCACCTCTGTTGTTGCTGGTTTATCTTAGAGGTGGAAATAACGACCTAGGCCTCCTGGTAAGTCAAGAATAATCCAAGGCGTTAGGTGAACTTTCAGATGATATAGGGCAGAATAATGCAAGTGGCCAAGCCTTAAAAACTATCTCTACAGAGAAGCCAAAAATATACCTATTCTTCTCCCTACTTTTCCCTTAGCTATTTTAATGGCGATCATTACTCCTTGTGGGCCCTACTACTCCGAAAAGAGGGATCATTAATCAAAGGTCAGGAGATCCAACATGGGAAGTTGTATTCTTTTAGCATGGCTTCAAGGCTCGCCAAAGCCATTGCTCCCTTTATTAAGTACTGCACACTATTCAACGACAAATCACTAAACTAGATCGCCTCAAGCTGATTTCCCAACCTCTCATCAAACTGCAAGTCACGGGTCTTAGATTTTAACTTTATAATCGAATAATGGAGTGGTAATATATTTTGTTTAACCTTAAAATAGCTTGAATTCTCCTCCTATTCGCTCACTCTTTCTTCTCTTTCAATTTCTTGGGTGCTGCTTCATGCTTCCTCAATTAAATCTGTTTGTGTGGATAAATAGTGAAAAGAAATACTAAATATTAAAATAATAATTCTTATTTGATAATGACTCCTAAATATATAAGTGAAAAGAGACAGTAACTATTCATATTATTTAACATTACTTAAATTCACGAACTACCTACTTTTTTATTTATCTTGATTTTAGTTATAACAAGATTTTGAGTAACTAGATTTAGTATTTTTTCACAAAGTAAATGTCATAATAGAAATAACTTAAGCATTTAAGTTGATTTATTTTTTTAAATTAATTTTAGTTCAAAATCTTTTATTTATTTTTGACTCATAACTAGTATTAAATATGATATTGTACAATATAAACAAGTCTACATTTTGTGAATTCTATTATGCATGGGCTTTCGAATTAAATAATTCTCACTAAGATAAAAATATATAAAATTAAACAAAATTAATTAGGATTAAATTAGTAAAGAATTTAAGAAATGGATTTTTTAATCAATTAATAACTTATAAAATTTGACTAAATATTAAATATAAATTCTTTAGAAAGAATAATTTGTGAAGATATAATTGGGATGAAGTTAGATAATATCAATATCAAAATGATTATAACATAATTAGTCTAGCCAGCCCTCGCAGTTTTCCTCATTTTTCAACTCTTAAAACTTACAAAAGAAGCTTGTATTACTAATCCCTATCCAAGAGTTTTTGGGGCCAATAATATAAACACTTTTAAATAAATTAATTTAACTTAATTTAAATGCTTCTTAAATTAGAATAAACCGTTATAAAAATAAGATAACAATAAAAATATTTATATTTAATTTATTAGATGTAATTTTCAGATATCATTTATTTGTAAATCATCTATTAATTCATCATTAAATAGAGAATATTCAATAGTAAAATGCTTTCATAATTCAAAAACAATTAAGAAATATTTGAGATTAATTGATGGAAATATTTTGATGATATAATTAAATAAATTAGGTTTAAATGGAGATATGACTTTGGAAGCTGCAATTGTAGATAATAGCGGATACATTTACGCAGTGGGCAAAACTTCAGACTCCTCTGTAAATTCCTATGCTACGTCGAGTGGCCAATAACCGATTGTTGTGAAAATGAGCAAATAATTTTAATAATTTTGATTTTGCAAGAGTGGATCAATAAGTTGGCAGAAATCTATATTCTCTTCTTTGAATTACCAAGTTATCGGTTCCCCCGTATTTATGAGCTGATAAATAATTTTATAAAATTTTTATAATTATTTGAATCTAATTTGGATCTCAAAATGATATTAAGGTTTATTCTAAGTAATTAGTTAGTGTATAAATAAAACACTCAAGTATTGAATATAAGCACTTGTCACTGTAAGTAAACAATGCTTTTTGAATATTATAAAAAAAAGGGTGAAAATAAATAAAAACCCTGCCATTCATTGTTGGGGATAATTGAGGTGAAAAAATGACAGAGGATTTTAGCTAGTATAGTAAATTCTACAAGATTGCCATTTTGCAAAAATGAAGAGTGACCAAATCCTAACTCTACTTCATCAAAAGATGCATAAAATAGATTAGGTAGCGCCCCCTACTCTTAAAGATTTTTATTTTTATGAGCCTAAATCCATAGAGAGGGATGCTCACCTAAGCAAAATTAATTACGACTTGGAATCTTATTGAGCAGCTATGAGGTTTCCATAATTCACGCCCTCCTCTTCTGCAATTCATAACACCAAATTGGAATCTATTAGAGAAAATAAAATATTTATTGTAAAATAGATAGTAATAAACAGTTGTCATAACTCAAAGCTTGCTAATTCGGTGATCTTTAATTTATTTTAAATTACTACATTTATATATTTATAATTTAATACAGATCTTCTACATAGGATACTTTAATAGTAGTCTTGAACACTATTAAAGGGACTTTTAATGTTTTTCTCACTACTTCTACAGGCTCATAATTTTATTAGCAGTAGTTGCTTTAAACTTTTTATTAAATTTTTATGCTGATAAAAAATATTTTACATTTCATATGACAATAAATTTACTCTTCAAACATGGATTATTATTTAAAATTTGATCTTTAATAAAATAGTTTACACCAAACAAGATATGTTGTTTTCAGACGTTCAAATATTATGTGTGTAAACCAACATGATTCTCATTTATTATTTTAATTATTATTTATAAGAGTGAATCTGCTAACTACCAGTACGTCAATGTTTAGGATTATTACAACTTTAATTTTATTTTGACACGTAAGATTACGGATTATAGCTAAATTATAGCTGAGAATTAATAAAAAAGAGATTTAAATTGAATATTAAATTAAAATGGAATAAAATCTTGACTGTTGAGTGTATTGCATAATTTGAATAATTATTAAATCATTCTATTCAGCATTAAATTTTAAGAAATTTCATCCTTTTAACTTTTGTGTGTGAACTCTCAGTTCAGACTTATAAGAGACACAATTTTAGCTTTGTTTAATATTTTAAATATAATTGAGTGCGCACTTCATATCTCGCTACTGTTGAAATTATTAAAGAAAAACTCATTTTAGAATTTGATAATCTATCGAAGAAGCTGCAGATTAGGAATCAATATATAATTTCAACTGACATGAAGTTGCAACTCTCATTTATTATATTAACCTATCACCGATTTTAATTTAATTCTCAGCTATATATAAAATATAGGAAATTATTTTAGAAAGATTAGACTATAACTTTTGTAAAAATTAAATAGTTTACAAAATAAGTTTGATTAATTTTTGCGAAAATAAAAATGCACTAAATCATAATGATTACATTTTAAAGATTAAATTAATGAGGAATAAAAGTCATGGTCGATGTCATATATGATAACTTATGATGCATTTTCTGATTCTTAATATGACTATTTTGTTCTAGCAGGGCACACCAAATCCTCAGGAGTGTTTGTGCTTTTACAAATATTTTTTATTTGCCCTCAATCATCAATTATTTTATAAACTAATTAAAATAAAATCATATAATGATCGAAGATTAGAATAATTATTGAAGAAATAATTTATATTAAAACTTGTACATACCTGAAATTTATAGGAAATAAAATTATCAAGAATCAGTTATTCAGTTTCTACTCCCGAGATAGAAAAAAATTAATAAATGCAATTATTCCATGTACAGCATGATATTTAAAAATGGAAATGTTTTTCGTGTCAAAATCTCGTTATTTTAATGTTGCGTTTCTTCTTTTATCATTACCTAATTACAAACTGTGCTTGAGCCTTATCCTACTGATACACCTTGTAAAAATTTATATGCTCTTGAATCTTCACCTGAAGAAATAGTGGATTGATCTTCATTCCTTGTGAAATAGATTGTAAATATAGTGAATATGAATTATATATTTCTCAAATAAAATATTTTAAAGGTTTTAAAAAAAACAATTGCATATATTTTTATTGAAAATTCAAAACCTTCTGGACTTATTTAATGCTCTAAATTTATAAACAGGAATCTGGCGATATGCTAGCAACAAGTTTGATGGGAATACCCAATGATGCTCAACCCTCTGCAAAAATGTTGTGGATTAGTAAAGTAGCAATGCATCTTTATTTTATCCAAGTTAGTAGTATATGATTGGGTGCACATCGGGGTCTTCTACTGTTGATTACAGATCTATTTATAAAATAAGCAACTACAGAACCTATACTCCTACTCTATCTGCAGTTTACAGATACTCCAAAAATATTATCTTTAATTTGGGGGAATGCTAGACTTTAGTTTCTTATTCTTCAATCGACGCCATATTTCTTACACAGACTTAAAATTATCCCTTTAAAATCAGAATTATTTCATTTCATTTCGCTTCTTTTACACTACAAATCTATATTATTCAATTAAGATTATTATTTGTTGCAAAATTTAATAAATGAAAAATAAAACATTTCCCTTAGAATATTAAACTAATCTAATGAAATTTGCGCAATTTAAAGATAATTTTTTTCCAGCAATTAATGTTTTGGTTGCATATCTTTGCATAATTATATTTGTTAAAAGTAAGAGGAATTAATATTTTTGTAAATGATTTTTTGCTAATAAATTTTTTAAAATTATATTTTAAGATCTTAGGGGAAGTAGAAATGTCTTAATCGTGGTCATTAGTTAGTGGGTTAATTTTCAGTGCATCAGAGTTCTATATAATAGGAAACGCCAAAGTATTTGAACTCAACAATCAGATTAACTAGATTTAGAACTCAAACTATTGGAAAAGTTTACTCACTTTATTTTTATTTAAACAGCATATACTTAATTCAATTAAATTCAGAGCTTTTGTAAAGTAATTTAAATAAATTTTTAGCCAAGTTTACAAAGAAAAACTTAGTTTTTAAATGATCTTTGCTTAAATTATTCGATAAATGATTTGGTTCTTCTTTATTTATAATTATGGAATATATTTTTCGTCCATTTTAACTTATTGAAAACTTACATTGAATTTACTTATTTAAGAAAAATCTGACTTGATGAATTCATATTGAGAAAATTCTATCTCTAGCATTCATTATTTGACCTCTATCTTTATATTTATTTTAAAATTAAAAAAAAGGGTTTATAATAAAAATTTTAGAAAAATCTCACAAAAAAAGCTATTTTCAGAATAAGAATTAAAATTTAAAAATAAGAACTAGACATTTCCTAATTAAATGGGATTATAATAAACATGTGACTTACTCTTTTGAAGTAGCTGAATATAGAGTTACACCCATACGTCTAGGTACATTAAAGAAGAAGAGGTACCCCAAATCATTAAGAAATTACAAAAATTAGACTTGATAAATTATTGATAGATCCTTTTCGAGAAAAAAAATCTAAAATTAAATTTTTATTCTCACTAAAATTTCCAAGATCTTAATTTTTTAGGTATTTTTTGCCAATTTATGCACACAAAAATGGACTATTTTGAGAAATTTTTGCCCAAAAATGAGAAAAAGTGCTTTTCCTTTTCCTTTAATTTTTACAAAAATTTTAGAAAAGCTGCAATTTAATTATTTTTTTAAGTTACCTTTTACCAATTGACAATCAGAATACTTGCTACACCATTACTTTTTTTTTAGAAAATTATTTCATCTGATGAGTTGTTTAATTAAGATTAACCCGTTTATTTATCCAAATCTTCATTAATGTAATATATAGGAATTTAATGAAAATTGGGAAATTGTTAAATTAAATAAAAAAATTAATATCAATTTACCTTAGTTAAAAATCAGAATAAATATTTAAAAATACAAACTTATTCCTTTTGAATTATTACCTAAACGTGATTTTCAAAATAATATACCCTGGTCATTTTTTAAATTTTTAAACATTTTGGCGTGATTTTTTAGATAAACGAGCGATTTTGGGGGTCAGACGGGGGGTTTAAAAACAAAAATTGTGAATATAATAGTTGATTTGGACTAAATTAAAAAAATAACAACTTAAAAACTTAAAAATGAAATAAAAATATGGCTTCGCCAACTTTTTTGAACCCCGGATCTGAATGCCGATTTTTAACTTTTTAGTACGATTTCAAAATTTTTGCCACCGTGGAAGATTTTGGGGTTGAGTTTGAACATTTTTAGCTCTTGCGCCAAAGTTGGGGGTTGAGTTCGTAAAGTTGGTTTTTTGAGCGCGGTCGCCGATTTTAGACTTGAAACCATGATTTTTCCCTTCAAACTTTTACTTTAAACTTTCAAACTTTTTTTGACTTTGGCAAACGAATCTCAATTTTGGTTCCAACCTTGGCAAAAACTTTGGGAAATTGGGCAGATTTTGGGATCAAACAAAACTTCAGAGTTCGCCAATTTGCTCCAACTTTTAGGGTTTTAAAACAAAAAATTGTGTTTCAAACCGATTTTTGAGTTGAGCACTGACTTTAAACTTTTTCCAAATTTAGGAATGAATCTCAACTTTTTTTTGAAAACGAGTCAAAACCTGAAAAAAACGAGTAAATTTTTGGCCTTCGCCAAAGAAACGTTTTAAAGTTGGAAAATATTTTTAAGCTTTGCTTTGGTTCTTACTAACTTTTAAAATTTTTGCCACCCAAAAAATTTCTTCCCAATCAAAATTTTGTTCTTCAGCCATAAATTTGT
>JAJKFJ010022792.1:0-39149 GCA_027382625.1 Tetmemena sp. SeJ-2015
TAGTTTGAGTAAGCAGCCGCGGTATGTATATATTAATTTGGGCTTAAAAAATTTCCGGAATTAAATTGTAAATTTAATTCGATTAATTCAATTTTACATTTCATTCTGATTTCTACAATAATTAAATCAATTTTAAATCTTTCTCGGTGTAAAAATCGCGAATTAATTGATAAGCTAATTAAGAATAAAAATATGAACAGTTTTAAAAGTTTAATTATTAAACTTAGTCAATTTATTTTAAACGAAGGAGCAAGAAATTTTTAACTAAGTTACTAAATATATTCGCAAATATAGGAAAGATTTTGATGATTTTTATTCTTTATTTGGGACTAAATTTCAAATCAAGCCACTCTTAGTTAAAATAAAACCAAAGTAAGTTAAAGATTCCGTAATGTCCTCAATTAGGAAAATAAAATTGTTGATGGCTTTGTAATCATAGAGTTCATTCCGCTTTCTAAGCACTGTTTTTCCACTTACTCGCTACTAAATAAATTAAAGGTTACTGTAACCTGTCAATCCTATTATCATCGCTTTCTCTTCGTAGAATTTCTGATTCTCAAACTAAAAAAAATCATAATTCCAAACTTTCTAATGAGAGTTGTCGCTTCAAAGCCATCTAGAATAGGCATGCTTAAATAAATTAATGCTGCAGTCCATTAAGACGAGATCAAAGAAGGGCTGCACCTGTCTCTGTCTGCATTCACATGAGGCAATTTCTTCAAACCTCCTCTTCACCATTTCAAAAGCTTCCTGCCCATTCTACGCTTTCTCTGATTCCAAACCAAACTAGTACTAGAGGATACTCTGTAAAGATATCAAGTTGAAGCAGTTGTCGTCCACTATCAATATCCTCTTCCTTGTCTTGCAGTCACACATGTAAATGATTGCAATTAAAGAATACACTTATGAACTAAGAAGGATGAGTCAAAGGAATTCTCGAACATTCCAATCTATGGCTATCCATCATTCGTAAGCAAGTCATCCTAATAAATTTAAATTAGCAAATCATGGTTGAACCCAGGTCTAGATGTATTCAGTTATATATTATGAAGCTCGCTGTCATCTAAGGATTCTATTCTATTGATTTAGTCTAAGCCACATATATTGAAATCTTATTTGCTAAGAGTTAAAATTATGACGTTTATGGGAAAATTAATTTGTTAATTTTAATTTCAAGCATCAAATTTTCTTGTTAAATATTAAATTAGCCTCAACAAAGAGGTGTTTTTTATTTCACATAGGTTCTTTAAACTATTTCTGTCCCTTTTATTAGCTAGTAAAGAAGAAATTCTTCTACTTGTTTTAGATTATTTGATACTCTAGTTTATTGCTCGGTTAACATTTAAAATTAGATGAATTCAACTCATTTATAAATAGTGCAGCAGTTATATTAAAGTCATCATTTTCGCATCAGGATCACTTCTTTTTATGTCAACCACAAAACAGATTCAGTAAAAAACATAATAAAGTAATTTGGCCAAAAAAAATCTTATCCTTCAAATGAAGAAAATTTCCAGAAATTAAAAATGGGTCTGGAAATAGTTTAGTTTTTATACAAATTAAATTAATTTTAATACTTTAATATTTAGAAATTTTTATTTTCTAAGAGGATTTCTGAAAGTACCTCCTCCTACTACCTAACCTCCTGAAATCATACGGCTTATATTTTTACTCTACCCACCAATGTTATTTTACTTAAAGAAGAAATTCTCCAAATCTTTCATAGGCTAAATTTACTCATTTTCTTATTATCTTCGAGGAGAAATATTTTTTAATTTTTTTTAAAAAAATTTAAGAAGTTTAAGGGGTGATCTCAAAATCCATGAAACCTTATTTGAAGGAATGAATTGACTGTCTAATTCTAGGAGGAGTGCTAAGTGTTAAATCTGCGCTTTTTAATTATAGATGTAAAGATTAAAATACTTAATGTTTTTGAGTCTTCTGATATTGTTGTTTGCAAAATATTCTCATTAGAGAACGCTCTGATTGTGAAAACTATCCTTGTTCCATCTGAGTAATTTTAATCTAGTCCTATTCTTTTAATTCATTATAACATATTCATTAAATTCTCCCTTCAAATATTTCAACAATTGATTTGCATATTTAACCCAGAATGCCATTTTAAATTTAAAATGGACTCTAGTTTTCCAAATATCCTGAAGAGTTTATCTCTATCTTCTGATTTTATTCCTACTCCTGTATCTTCAACAGCAACTACTAATTATTAAGAGGCGTGTTCATATTTAATAAAATTATATCTAATAACTTGTTATAAAATTAGAAGAAAAAATGAATAGATTAGGAATTAAGCACCCCTAATCCGGGCATATAATAACTTAATCAATTTAAGGCGTAACTCCTTGATTAGTTGTGCCACGTCACGTGAAAACCCAAGAAGAAAAAATGAGTATACTTCCCATAAAGCATTATCATCGTAAAGATAAGGGTGGAAAATAAAACATTTGCATTTAGTTTATATTTTAAAATTTTACTATATTGGTTGAATATTTTCAAGAAATATAAGGAAACATTTTAATTTGTCTATCTTTTATCCTTAATTCAAGAAACACAATAAAGACAGCAAAGAGAAATAATCAGGCAATTATCTGCTTGGTAGACTTTCCACTTAAATTTAGTTAAGCAAATCTAATGAATTTAAGGAGCAAATTTTAAAATATAGGAAATTTTTTTGAATAAGATTTGGAGATAAAATTCATTTAAAATTATTAAATATAGAAGTGAAAGCTTCAAATGGCCTTTAAAAGTAAATTTCAGCGCGTTAGAGAGTAAGTTCAAGATAAAATTAATTAATTAAAAATGACTTATTTTATTCTTTGAGAATCTATGTAAATGCTTTTGGGAAAATCTGTTTAGCTCATCTCTAAAATCATTTCAAGTCCCTTTTCAGAAGTAAAATCATAAGCCTATATTTTGCATTATATAATTAAAATTTTTTTATATATAGTGAAAATATTTAAGCATATATTGTTTGAAATTCTTTTCATTATAGGTAGAATATGAATGGATTAGAGAGATTGTTAAAAAGAGATGTATAAAAGATATGATGGTTTAATTAATAAAGACATCTCTAAATTTATAACTGCTTGATCTTTAATTGGTACTTTTGAGACTAAATTAGTTTTATTTTTCTTTTTCTAAACAAACATTATTTATTTTCAAACTTTTCCCCTTTTTAAATTTCTTCCGCTAATTAAAATTCCCCATCTTCCTCTTCATCATCAATATCTTAAAAATCTCTTCAAATATTTTTTCTACTGCTATTGCTACTGCTATTACTATATTCTGCTGCTTTAAATATATTGGTCAGAAAAAAAATTAAAAAAATTTTTTCCTAGGGTTTCGAACTTAGGAGTAAAAATTCACTCATCTAGGCGTTAACCATTTTAACATCAGGGCTTCAATCCATCTCTATTTAATTTATCTAAAATTCTCTTACCTCCGATTTTTATTCGTATTTATCCTTAATTTAAAGTATAATCTTAAACATATCAATAATTTGAGTGACGGATTCTCGAAAGTCAGACCAATTCTGATTCTTATTAAATTTGCCCTTTTTTAAACAAGAAAAAGTGAATATTAACAGGAAGCCCAAAAATTTAGCAGAATTTTTCACAATTGAAACCAATCGCAGCGCATCCTCTTAATTTGCTAGAAAGAGTTCAAGGCTATTTATTAGACCTAACATCGCAAAAGATAATTTAATAAATGATCGCATTAAGCGGAGTTCTCATATCATGGGAAACAGTTGCTGTTAGCATTTCGTAGAAAAAGTTTTCCATCTTTACTTTCTCATAATTAAATATGGGAGTGAGGTCTTTTAGAATGATGATATTTTGAGGTGCACTATCAAAAAATATGGAGCTCCTGGATAGTTGGAGAACTTGGTCATTTATTGCATTCTAATTCTAAATTAGATCACTATTCGTCCCGTAAGCCGAACCCTCTATGTTATTGAATGAAGCTTAGGATACTTTATAATATTTATCGTTTAAGTCATCTTCAGATGCCTATATTATGCTGACTGGTTATTATAGGCTACCCTCAACATTACTTAACTTTTCATCTTTATTAGTTAAATTATCATTTTCGAACTCTTGTTCATTAACTAAATTTAAAATTAAAATATAGATTATAATTTAAATTAAAAAGCATTAAAAACATTTGTTTTAAGTAGAAAAGTGAATCTTAAATAGGTGAGAGCGTTTTTTGATAGATTTTTTTTTTAAAAAAAAAAGAAGAAAATTGTCTTAGTCCTATAAAATCAAGAAATTTTAATCTATAAGTAATTTCTGTGGGAAAAAATATTATTTAAAAAAAGGTTTTATAATAACTAATTCATTCTTCAATAAAACCTCTTATTTTTCTTTTTAGATATAAAAGCTATCTGAAAATCTGCTATACTTTCAATTTAGTCTCATACTCTCTATATTTTATAACTTCAAGCCCTCTATATCTCAGTTATTTTTTTTCAAGGGTTCTTAGGCTAATGAACAATAAGTTTCATTATAATTAAAAATAAAATCTTAAGATTTGATTACTGAGTTATATCGAAAGATTACCTGATTTATGTAGCATTAAAATTGGTTGAAAACTTAGACAAGATATCTCTCTATTCTTGAGATAAATGCGCTTCTCTTTGAGGGACGTGGATTTCTTTGGTATTTATTACAACATTGGCTTATAGTTAAAACATGGAATCTAAAATGTGCAAAATAAGTGCATTTTTTAATTACTTGTGAGATAGTTAATAAATTTTGAGCAATGCTACAGAGGGAACTTTAGTAAAAAATCTTTCAAAAGCATCTTACATTATTTAAGATTGCAGATATAAAGTTTATTTATTTTTTGCCATTTTATTAAATTAACTGCTCCATTTCTTAGACTCTTGAACAAACACTAGTTGCAAATAAACAAATTAGAATTATAAATGGTTTAGTATTCAATAACTTTTGAAATAATTAGATAAATTCAAAATGTGCTATTATATGCTTCAATTTAAGCTTTGGAATTTTATAATATTAACTGATAGAAAACAGAAAAAATAATAAAAGCATAATTATCGAGAAAAAAAATGTTGCAATTAATTAGTATGCTAAATATTTAATCATAATTTTTAACATAAGCAGCCATTAAAAGGTTTTATATTCATTCTTATACCTCAAAATTTTCATTAAGAGATATTAAAACTGAGAAGAAGGAGATATAAAAGGGGATTTTAAGTTCCAAATTATCATTTTTCAATAAGACTTATTTAGTTTGTGCATAATTTATTCTTTTCTAACATCAATACAAAATAGTTACAGACAAAGTTTTCAAATTCAATTCTTTGGCAAAATTTATTATATTTTGAGACTTCAACTGATTTTATTTCGCTTTAAAAATAAAATTTCTTTAAGAAATAATTTTATCAATAAAAGCAGACTTTATTGCAATATAATAATATTTTATTTCAAGGGGTACTAGTTTCAGCTAATTGATTAACAAGGTCTTATCGAGGCTGCCTTCAATTCTTTTTTTATTTTTTCTATTTCTAAAAATTATATGAGTTTGCTTTTTTACGAATTAATATTCTAAGATTTTTTTTCAGGAAATAAAAATGGCAATAATTTTAACTTTTATCTGGATTATCTAAGTTTTAATTTCCCTTATAGCTGAGAATTGAATAAAAAAGAGAATTAAATTAGCTATTAAATTATAATGGAGTAAATTAGTGGAGTTGAAGTGTGTCCAATTTGAATGATAATTACACCATTCGATTCAGCATGAAATTCTAAGAACTTTTTATCCTTGCAACTTTTGTGTGGGAGAGCCCAGTCAAGAGTTATAAGCGACACAAGTTGAAGATAGCCAAGTATTTCAAAATCAAGACATTGCGCACATCATATATCAATGTTGAGACGTGCTATCAAGTTGATCAAAGAAGAAACTCATATTAATTTTTGATTCTCTATCGAACAAATCAGGGGGTGAATCTGCGATTTTAACTGACACGAAGTTACAACTCTCAAAATATTATTTTAATCAATCACCGATTTCAATTAAAATTCATACTATAATGCATCAATATTTCAGCATTTTTTCATTTTTAGAAAGATCTCAAAATTTATTTAGTCTTAATTGTTTTCTTTGATCTTTGAGTGAAGAATGCTAATTTATAGCTGTTAAAATATTAAGAAAACTTTTAAATAAATAAAAATCGTGATTTTTACATTATAAGTATAGAATAACTAAAATTTTAATCTTAAGATGGAATGATAACTATTCTAAAAATACTCACTCTAAATAATAAATAAACAATAAAATATAAAATTTTATAGTCATAACAAAGCATTTATCATTTTTTATATTAAATTAGGTTTTAACTGTAATAAGAAAAAAATGAAGTGCGAAATATAACAAATTCTTACCTTCGACACAATAGAGAAAAACACCCTCTATTCAGTGAAACTTATACTTTTTAATAAATAAAATTATCATTAAAGTAAAAGTGAATCTCTAATAGATTTTTATCGTTCTGCTTCGATTATAGGATTTTAATTTTCTTGAATGTTGAAAAGCTGCTTGCATTTCTCATTCATTAGCGATATCTTTTCATCTTCACAAAAATATATTGTATTGCTCAAAATATTTAAACTTCAGGATTGAATAAAACTATAGCCTCAGGCAGAGAGTCAAAAAGTTAAATATAGAAAATCTATATTTTACTAGTTTCCTTAGATCTTAACTTAGCGTCTTTGCCTCATGCATTCTCACTAATTTAATATCAATTATAAATTATATAGTAATGATTTCTCAAGAAACAGTTCTTATACTTTAGCTCTAAATGGTATATGACCATCCTAATAGAATGATTTAGTTTACATTTTAAAGTAGATATTCGTGATTAAGACACTTACGTCATAATTATCGCCATCGAGATCATCAGCTAACTTGGAAAGCTTATTAAAGTATTTAGCTTTAATTAAAATGCTTATTTGCTCTATTTCTATGGTAAAGCTCAAGTAAATAAGCGCTATACTCATAAGGGCAATCATTGTTGCCAGGGATATTAGCCACTGGTAGCTAATCATCTACACATATAAAAAGCACACTAGCAAGGCAAATAAATATCAATAACTTTAAATTTTTATAAGGAAATTGATAGCCGAACTATTTACTCTGGACCAAGAGACACATCATAAGTTCCAAGACCTAATAGTATAAGCTCGTCATTGATTAGGAGTTAGATAATAATAAAGTTAGAGTAATTTCAGAGAGATTTAAATTATAAGTTCGAGAAGATGCTCAAGCTTGTTTTAAATTTTTTTTGAGAGTTAGATTAATTAATTATTCTCAGGATGGTTATGGCATTTTACATTATTAAAAAGCTGTCGATTAATTTTAAGGAAGAGTGGTTTGTAGGTTAATCAATCTAGAACGAAGGTGGTCTGTAGTCTCTAATTATTTTTTATCCAGCTTCTTGGAGTAATACTACGACTTTACTATCCCTACAATCATTCGCGCAAATATTTTCAGGGTAATGAAGACTTAAATTAATTTATTCAGTTTGCTCAATTGTATTTTATTTTTTACTATAATATCATGTTCGACGTTTGCAATAAAGCAAAAATGGTCATAAATAAGCAATAAAAATTAAGAGAAAATATTTTCATGGTCACGATCTTAATTGAGTTAAATTTAATTTTAAATACTCTTAAAATCTGAGGTTTCCAAGACAATAAAATATGGATGAGTATTTAGCACAAAAAGGAAGCTAGTTACAGTGTCCACTGCCACCATTTAATTTAATGATTTATAAATTAATATAATTTATAAGAATCGAAACCAATTGCGAAAAAAATGACTTGTGCTAGAAGAATTCAAAAATAAATTAAAAGCAAAACAGCTCAAATGGATATCACAGTCTTGCTCACACTCATAACCTAATAAAGTTAATTTTAACGAGAATTAAATTAAAATTAAAGTATTAAATAAGAAAGCTAGGATTAAGAACAGCACTTTAGCAGCAAAGTCAGACTTGAATTAAGCTATATGTTTTGCTGGCTTTAGTTAGGGTCAAGGAATCAGGAATCCTTCTAAAGGCTTCGTAGTTTGATAATAGGTGGCAAGTCTTGAATTTATGTAGTATAAAGGTTAAAGATTAGTGGACTCCTCTACAGCTAAAAATTTGTAGCTCTAGATAAGAATGATAGAGGTACAATAAAAGTATGGCTAAACGGTCAAGGATATAAATAATTAGAAATAATACACGGTGGGCTTTCACGGTGACGTGGCACAACTCATCAAGGAGTTACGCCTGTGAATTACTTTAAATCGATTAAGTATTATATGCCCGTTAGGGGATAATTAATTCCTTAACTATTATTATTAGACATAATACAATCGTAGTACATAACTTAATCAGTTTTTTTATTATAGAATCAATTTAGTGCCTGCCCATTTCACATTTTTCATCAAACCATTTATCCTTTTAATACGTCTAGTCAGAGGGACATTGATTTTACCTGCATCCGAACTAACAATGACGAAGTTTATTTGGATTTTGCTTTTACCATTAAAAAGACCAACTTTTTTCTCTCTTGATGTTTCGATAATATTCATCAAGATGGCCATCTTCACTATACATAAAGGCATGAGACATACACAGGTTAAGATTTCTCAGTTTACTTATTCTCTTGATATATGTACTGAGAGGCTGTTAATTCCTGTTACATACTTAAATTAAAAATCTGTTTTGCTCTTTTCTCTTTATAGTGTTATTAGACCTATGGATTTTTGAAGTTGAGGTAGATCTTTGATTCCATTTACGCTATCTCTTTTTCTTTTTCAGTTGGTTGAATGGATGAATATTGTGAGCCTGAGATTCACTCAAATTTGAGTTAATTAATTATAAATGCTTTAATTATTTTACTTTTATTTACCTTATCAATTATAAAGCTTAACTACCCCCTAATACTACAATAAAATATTAGATAAATATTGATTAAAAAAAATATAGTGCTTTCACCTTAAGATTTATAGAAATTGATCTCGGCCAAAAGCGCATAATTTTTATTTTATACTTTAATATCTATCGAACTAACCATCTATAAAAATAATTTTATGTATGTGTGGGCGGATAATTTAGCAAAACTTTTTTTGTTATAAATATGTAAATTATCTTATTTTTTCATCATGGTTTTAAGGTTTTGATATATATTGTTTTATTTTGTGAAAGATAAATACAATCTTATATAAATTTGAATATTTTTTTCTAAATTAAATTGAAATACTAGTTTTTAGCTACATATCTTTTCATTAAATTTTATACCTTTTTATTCAAAATATTAATATAAACGTTTTTAGGCATTTCATTTTGTATATTTAATTTATTTTAAGTTCAATATTACTTATTAAGTTTAAATTTATTAAATTAAATTAAAATTAACATTTAAAATTAATGTTGAATAATTATATGATTATTTTTTTAAGTCATTTACATCATTATAATTTAAAAAGTTCAGCTAAATATTTTGAATTAGCACACCCTTCATTAGCAAATAAATTCAGTTGTAAAAATTTAGAAACTTAAAAATATAATAATAAGCGTGACAGTTTGTTTTCAATTAGATTATTAGAATAAAGTGAGTTATGAGGCATCGGTGTGGATGCTTCCTTGGTACCCCCTTCACTTAATCCATTCTTATGTACTTCTAATAGCTCGAACAAAAACGTTTTAAGAGCAGCATACTGAAACTTTAAAGATTTCCTTCAAAGAGGGTAGGGTTGTTTAGCATTTGATATTTGACTTAAGGCTAAATATAGCAGAAAATAATTGCTTTAGCTCTGGTTGAAATCACCTCCTCCTTTACGATAATATGAATAAAGATAGCATCGTATCTACTACTGTGTGCACTAAATTAATTCTCTTTCCTAGTAATAAAGGCTTATTAATACTCCAGCAATTATTGAGGCTATTATAATTCGCACCTTATTTCTCATATCTTTCAATTGTAATCATTACTAATAAAAACCGAATATTTAGAAAGCCTCCCTTTCTTTAGAAAAGGCTAAATATTAATCTAAATGAAGTAAAAACAAAGATACTTTGACCGTAAATTATTGGAAAGTAACTCTCTTCTTCCAAGTTAAGTCCTTCTTTGGTTATTATAATTTTAGCTATTTTATTTCATAATAAAAATAAAAATATATCATGGATTTTAATGCTGTGAATTAAAACATATATATCCTGACTTTAAAACAATATCTAAAAATAAAAAACTATTTTGTTGGGGAAAATTAAAATAAAAAATATTTTAAAAAATTTTTAATTGAAATAAAACCTTTCCTTTTTCAAGCAAAAATTTAATGAGCTCAAAATTTTATATAATTATTCAAACCTTTCTGATTTATTGAGGGTACAATCTTAAAATGACCTATTTCATATTAACCCACTCTTAGTTTTAAAAATTAATATAAGTTAAAGCTTCCGTTATGTCTTCAATTAGGAAAATAAAAATCGTTGAAGGTTTTGTAATCACAGTATTCATCCCACTTTCTAAACACTGTTACTCCACTTGCTCTCTACTAAATATATTTAAACTTACTGTAGCCTGTTAGCCCTATTATTATCGCCTTCTCTTCTTAGAATTAATGAATCTCAAACTTAAATAAAATAAATTTAATGCTACTTTCTAATAAGAGTAGTGGCTTCAAATCCATCGATAATGGGCATGCTTAAATTTATTTAATGCTACAGTCCATGAAAATGATGTCAAAGAAGGGTTGTACCTGACTCTGTCTGCAGTCGCAATTAGAGATATCCTCAAATCTTTTCTTTACTATTTCAAAAGCTTCTTGTCCATTCTGTGCTTTCTCAGTCTCAAGGCAAAAAGAGTACTGGAGAATACTCTCCAAAGATATCAAGTTGAAACAGTTGTCATCTACTACCAATATCTTCTTCCTTGTCTTACAGTTGGGACAAAAATTTTAAACAAATTTAAAATGAAAAAGGAAACCCCTTTTTGAAATTAAAGAAAAAGGGGGAGTCAAATTTTAGGATTTAAAAATGTTTAATACGGTATTTAAAAAAACCCCGGTTTTGGCTATAAATAAACACTTACGTAACTAGATAACCACCTGAAAAAAGTTTTACCTTTGATATAGAGTGGCTGTGACACGCCACCTCCATTAACACAGAGGAATCGGTGGAAACAATCGTACTAATATCCACGCTAACAACCTTTTGACTACGCTAAGCTAAAAACCCTATGCTATTGCTGGTTCGTCTTAGAGGCGGAAAAAATTACCTAGGATTCCTGATAAATTGAGGGCACTTCACGGTGACTCCGTGAGAAAAATTCCAATGATCTTGCCTGAAAAAATAATCAAAAGCAAAAGCCAACTAAGTGCCACACATCATACCCTCACATTTCACCCTGAGTTCGATTTACGATTTTAACAACGAGAATTATTCCTTGTAAGCTCTTTTGAAAATGGCAATTAATTTATCTAAACTAATTTGGGGGAGTGTTTTTCTCCCTTCAATTAAAAACCCACGCACCCTTCAATTTAAAATTTCACTCGATTCACTGACAGATTAATAAACTAGATCTCCTCACATAGTATAAACTCAACATGCAAGGGCAATAAATAACGGTCATAAAATCTCTCAAAACTACGCCAAGCTGATTTCAAAACAACGTCATAATTCCGAGATTTTTAATTTCTAATTTCATGTTTATGAGTTAAATGAATTCTCGAACATTCCAACCTAGGGCTATCCATCGTTAGTAAGTAAGTCATCTCAATAATTTAATAAATTTTATTAGCAAAATCATGGTTGAATAGGTTTTATTTTAAAAAAAAATTTTAAAGCCCCTTCTTTTAAAACATTTCAAATTTAAACTGGGAAATTTTCTTGAACCCAATTTTAAAAGGATTTTAAAAATTTTTAATTTGGGAATTTTGGTATTTTTAAAACTTTTTTTTTAAAATTTTAAAATTGTATTAAAAAATTTAAAAAAATTTTGGGGATGTTTTTTTAAAAAGGGTTTAATTTTAAAAAAATCAATTTGGGAAAATTTATTTTTTTATTTTCAATAAATCCTTTCATTTTTTAATTTAAAAATTTAAAAATTTTTAGAATTAAAATTCTTTTAAATTCAAATATACATAGAAATTTACTGTCCTACTTAGCTTTCAAATATCAGGAATGGTCTAAAAGCTTTATAGTTTGGTAATCAAGCTGTAAGTGCTGCGAATATGTATTTGAGGGTGTGTAGATTGAGGTAACCCCGAAGCTCTGCGAGAGCAGTTTTAGTATCCAAGTCGTCTCTCAGTTATCCTAGTTTACTGCGCCTTCTCTGCGAATTAAGCACGACAAGGAGTATTAGTAATGTTTGAAAATTCTTAAGAGGGGAAAAATAAGTTTGATGTAAAACTATCATACAGCCTAATATAGTTGATCCCCTATAGAGTATGACTTGCTAGTGCTTGATCACTGGCCAAATTCTATATTTTTACTTAAAAATTGCAACTACCATCGTGGAGTTTTCATGCTTATTCAAAAAGTTTTTCTTATTTTTCTACCATAATGTTTAACCAACGACGGAGAGTATTTTTTGACTTTGCGTAGAACTGAAGATATATAAGACTCGAATGAGCTAATTGGGAGTCAGTATTTTATAGTGTTCATGCTCTACCCTACCTTCTCATCAGTAAAGAAGGGTACTGTGTGTCACTTGTGCTTTATAAAGGCCCATAGGGGTTTTAATTTCAAATAAGTTCTTAAAGTCTTCTGAATATACTGACACAAAATCTCTCTTTCAGCCTACTACATGAAGATTGAGCAAAGGACAAAAAAGCACAAGAGCTTTATAGGGAATAAGATTTCTATGAAATCCTTAGATAATTAGCCTCATGCTTTAAAATTTAAATATATCTAATTTTCCCTGTATCTCAAATAATATCTGCAGCGTTATAAAAAATAAGTTATTTTGAGAAAAATATAGCAGGTTAATGAAATTAAAGAGCATTCTTATTATTTAAATGTATTTAATTTTATAAGACGAGGTCTGAAAGTGCCTCCACCCAGAACTAAAGATTCTGAAATCAGTCGCCTCATATTATTACTTTAAACTTGAATATTAGGTTAGCAAACGAAGAAATTCTCCAAATCCATCACATGCGGTATTTACTCATTTTCTAATAATCTACGAGGAGAATAATTCAAAAAAAATTTTTAAAAAAAAGTTTAAGAAATTGATGGCGTAATCTCAAAATCCATGAAACGCTGATTGGAAGATTTAGTAAATTGTCTAGTTCTGGGAGGTGTGCTAGCAGTTAATTCTGACCTTTTTTAATTAAATATTGAAAAGTAAATTACATATTGTTTTTGTATCTAAAGACATTGCTGTTTACAAAATATTTTCATCAGAGAAGGCTCTTATTGTGAAAACTATTCTCGTGCCCTCTGAATAATTTACATCTAGTCCTATTCAAATTATAATAAATTATTTATTCTTCCTTCAAATATTTCAACTATGGATTTGCAAATGCTTAATCCAAGTCCAATGCCATTTTTATTAATCTTTGAGGTGGACTAAATTATTAAAATATTGATGGACTCTAGTTTTCCAAATATCCTGAATAGCTTATCTCTATCTTCTGATCTAATTCCAACTCCTGTATCTTCAACTGCCACTACTAATTACTGAGAGCTGTGCACATATTTAATAAAATTTTACTTTTTAAAAAAATTGTAGGGTATATGGAACGTGGGCTTAGCATTCAACCTGTCCACTTTGAGCCTGGAAAGTGGACTTATTTTTTTTCCTGTGCACTTTGAGCTAAACGTGGACAAAATAATTCGTTTACTTTAGCCTAGAACGTGGACTTACACTTTTTCTGTCTACTTGAGCTGACGTGGACTAATTTTCCTGTCTACTTGAGCTGGAACGGGACGTCTGCCTGCGAGTGCTTTGAGCCGGAAATATGGAACTTAATTTTTTAAAGAATGTATAGAAATTAAAAAATATTAGCCCGACTAATAATTAATTTTATAAAGATATCCTCTTAATATATGCTTTATAAGAATTCTGATTCTAAACAGTTCTATAATATAAAATTCTAATAAAATAGAAGATTTAATAAAATAATAAATGTTTCTCTTAATATAGATTTTAATAGAGTCTTTTTTTTATATTTACACTTATAAGAATTGAAAATAGTGAATATGTTTAAAGTAACTGATATGCAATATCGACTGAAGATTGAACCAAGCTTGAATTAATTGAATAATTAGAACTCAGATATGAAGAAAAAGTTGAACTCAATTATCTTCAAATGGAAAAATTGAGTAAAAGATCGACGTTGAAAAGGTGTAGATCTTTATTTAATAACTTTAATTTCATTTTTAGCAATTAATGTATGAGCTCAAGAAGGCTCTCTATCTTGCTTTAAGAGTATTTTTTAGTGAATTTAAGTGATAATTATTTCAAGGAGATTATGGTAATCTGCATACAAATATTTCCTTTATACAATTAGAGATCGATTATTTAAGAAAAACGTGACAGTAATTTAATCCTATCGCAGAATTAGGTGACTGGAGACTTAGATTAAGGCTTAAGAGTAACATGCAGACATAATAAGCCAGATTCCATCACAGGTGTAACCACTCCCTAACACGTATCACCATGCGTAAGATTAATTATCATCAGCGCCACTCTCATTCAACACAAGAGACGAATCCCCTGTAGAAGTTAACATTACTTCACCGTTACTCTCAACACTCACGATACCATCTGAATCTCCGCCCACTCGCGCAGAAAACTCAGATTAGCGTTGTTAACTATCGATTAGGATAAAAACTCAACATTCATATTCAAATCGATTAGACAAGTATGACTCTTTGGTGAAAAACGATCACCAGTTTAGTAAACATTAGTAGTCATTCTCCAGTGTCAGGCATCAATGCATTTACATCACAGCGCTTCTGAAGTTACCACTGAACATATCGAACACCTAAGTCACGAGTTGCATTAAGATCGTTCAGTAACCATACTATTGATAGATTCATAACTCCTTCACTGTAAGTCACCTAATCTTGGCAATGGCTACTGAATGGACGGTGTAAAGTTCTCGCACGGCATTTAGGATTTGCACAAACCCTGGACCCTTTTCTTAAACATACTTCACACGTTCAACAAATTATTAAACTAGAATGCCTTGATGCGCGTAAACTCAATACACAAAGGCATTGAATCTAATCTCATGACTCCAGGCAAGCCTATTTTGAAGTCACACTACGGGTCTTAGATTTTAACGGTTCTAATTAAAAAGTTCAGCTGCACAAAGTGTTTCAGATTCAAATTGCAACACTTACTACTACCGACTAACTTCCCAAGTAAAACAATCAACAGTTATATCTAGGGTATGGACTTTCTTCCATCGATTTCTATATAAGTATGGTATTCGAGATATCTCTAGTATAAATTTATAGTAGTAAATAAGGCTAAAAAATTGCTGAATGTGACAAATTTAACTGCTATATACAGACTATAGCAAATATTTACTACCACTCAAGTAGCATATTATAATATGCTTTACTTGACTGTTTATAAATCTACGCTATTAACTTAGAGGAATTAAAGTTATATCTTCACCTCATTTAATATGCTGCGCGAAATTTGCCATACTCATTAGCAAATACGAAAATTATTATAATTGATAGTTTAAAATTCGAAAAGATAATCTTTTAATTAATTGATTTACTAAAAAAATGATAGATAACCTTTTTATAAGAAATTAGGTCTAATTAAAAATAATCCAAATGACTGACTGTTCATTTTGAAAATTTTTGTGAACAAATTATGTCGTATTAGGCAAACAATTACCACAAGAATGACTATTTTTCTTTCTGCTTACATATCAAAATCCACTTCCAGCTCAAAGTCCATATCCAGGCTTAAAGTCCATATTCCAGGCCAGACAGTTCACGTTCCAGGCTCAAAGTCCACATTCTAGGGTAAAAGTAGACAGGGAAAAAAATAAGTCCACGTTCCAGGCTCAAAGTCCACGGACCATATACCCAAAATTGTAATATATTTTGAATAATTTTAAAACTTAAGAACACCTCCTCGCATTTTTTTTGAAATTTTAAGGAGATAGTTCCTTCAACAGAAATTTTTCAAAATAAAAATTTTTCCTCTATTTACCTCCTAAAATAAGAAAGATATAAGCAAAGAATTATCTCATGAAGAAGAATTGATATTTAAGCCTGAGTTTAACAAAATTATTTTAGATTACATTTGTGCCACTCAAATGGAGATAAATTGTTTCTAAATAATATTGGAGAAGGAAGATAAACACCAAGCTCTGGCTTTAAGTAAAAGAAAAACTATTTTTAGTTACATTTATTTTTTTAATTTTGTAGAGAAAAAATAATTAGTTTACTTCTCAAATGGCACGATCTCAAGGCTTTTTACTCTAAAAATTAATAGCAGAGTATAAAACTTTTTTTCCTCTAAAGACTTAATCAATTATAATGAAGCTCCTAATTCACCTAAAACTATATCCATTCTAATTACTTAGAAGTAAAGCAATAATTAATTTAGTAAATGCACCATTTCCTAGTAATTTTATTATAGAATTCAAATTATTCTAATTAATTTAAATAAATATTATAGATTTATCATTATTTTTAATTAGTTAAGGATATAATTTTCATAAAATAGATATAGAAAATTCCATATTTGATTACTAGTTTTAAATGTCCTTTAAAAGTAAACTTAAGAGAGTTAGACAGCAAGTTTAAGATATAAATAATATAAACCCTTATTTTTGAGAGATGACTTATTTTATTCTTTATGAGTCTATGTAAATACTTTTGGGAAAATCTGTCTCACTCATTTCTAAGATAATTTAGAGTCCTTTTTCAGAAGTATAAATAAATGAAAGAAAAAATACTGTAGAATAAGTAATTATTATATGCTAAAATTATTAACAATTTAATGATATAAATAATTATCACTTTACATAAAATTTAAAGTAGTAATTTTAAACATCTCAATAATTTGATTGATGGATTCTCTAAAGTCAACCCAGTTCTAATTCTTATTAAACTTGCCATTCTTAATCAAGAAAAAGTCTAGCAAGTCATTTACCAGGAAGCCCAAAAATTGTGCTGAATTTTTAACTATAGAAACCAAACGAAGACCTTACTCTTAATTATCCAAAAAGAGTTCTAGACTACTTATAAGTCCTAACATAGCATAAAACAAAAATAATTTATTTTTATTGCATTAAGAGGCGTTCTCATATCGTGTGAAACAGTTGCTGTGAGCATTTCATAAAAGAAATTTTCCATCTTTACTTTCTCATAATTGAAGATGGGAGTGAGGTCTTTAAGAATCAATGCTCAAAATATGGAAAGAAAGATGAAGAAGCAGATTAAAGTTTTCATCCTATTTCAGTTTCATTTTGACTCTTATGTATAGATGTAGTCTCCCATATCAGTAGTAATAGTCAGTTTTCAATATCAACTCCATTAAAAATAAATTGAGAGTGTAGCATCATACTCGCATTTGAAAGTTATTATGGTGATGAGATAATTAGGAGTTGCAGTAGTTACTCTTTGCACTTCTAAGTTTCAAGATGCGCCATAAATTATTTGATTGATCCTCAAACTCTTTGCCAGTTTCCTCATCTCAAGATCTATCTGAAGACTATAGTTAAGGTATAAAGGGAGAGATTTGAAGATTATCCATTTTATAGAATGAAAAATAATTTTTAAATTTCATATAAAACAATTTTAGAAGACTAATTAATCTATAAATAGTCTCTTTTTTTATTTTACATTTAAATCTCAATTTTCTCGAATTTTAGGGTTTAAAATTATTACATTTTGAGATGAGCTGTCGAAAAATATGGAGCTTCTGGAAATTTATAGAATTTGATCATTATTTGCATTTAAGTTTGAAGGATTTAGCTCTCCACTCGTTCCCCTTAATGGAGTTTATAAAGTTGCGAATGGAATTTAGGATACTTTATAATATTTATCTTCTGAGGTTTCCTCTGAGGCCTGTATTATGCTGACTGGCTTTTAAATATTTCTGTTATTATAGGTTCAGCCTCGATTTTGAAAAACTTTTGAGTTTGCTTCTGTAATGCATGGAAGAACGAGGACAAAGCTCTTGTCATCTGTGTTAAAACATGGTACTGTAAGGGCTCCTTGTTGGCCGAGTATTTCTCGAAAAAGTTCATAAAAAAGGTAATTTTACAGTTTTATTAAATCTCACAATTATGGGAACGTTCTCGATAAACATGCCAATCATGGATGGATTTGAAGCCACTTCTCTAAAGTTAAGTAAAAAAACGAAAAACAGTGGTTACTTACTGTACAAGCCGGCTTCCCTGCCAGTAGTGTAAAATCGGGGCTGAACAGATAATATTCTCAAAATTTTCAATGTCTTCATCTTGATTATTTAAATCTTCATTATCGTACTCTTCTTCAATTAAATTATTTAAAATATTATTCCTGTTTATATTATCCTTTTTTATGAGAAAGAAATATTAGTGAATAGAAATTTTTTTATTTATATCTTTTAATGATCATTTAGATATAAATAAGGTTTGTAAAGTTGAACACTCTTTGTAGAGACTTGGTACTTTTTATCTCTGCCGATTTCTCTCAAGAAAATCTACAACAGATTAATTCTTAAAATTGGATCATGAAACGAAGGGAAAGACTATCAACTTCCAGTAAAATTAAGTCAATTTTTAAAATATGAATTGCTTTTTTGATTTCTTACATTTTTATCTTCATTTATTTTAAATTAATCTTTATTTGTTGCATAAAATTTTAATTCAAGAGGCAATAACTAAAGCTAGTTGATTTATAAGCTCATATCTAGATCGCCTTCATGTCTTGAAATATTATTTCTATTTCTAAAAGCTTAATGAGAAATGATATCGGGAAACATATTTTCAACTTATTATTCTCAGATATATTTAAAAAGTAAAAAGGAAAAAGGAAATAGAGGTTAAATTTATCATCATAAATGTATTTCTTTAATCTTTAATTGACTCTTTTAAAAATTATAATTTATAGCTGGATTAGATAGTTAAAACATATTTGACAGTTCTTAAAAGATATTATACGCATTTATATTTATATCAATTTTTACCCTAATTAGGTAAAATGAAGTGCGAACTTTAATAAATTCTTACCTTCTACACATTCCCAAACATCCTCTGCTTAGTGAAGATTAAATTAATTATAAATTTTATAACTCAATTTTATTTATAATGAAGCACGAATGGATTTTTAACGATCAACTTAGATATTAGAATTTTTATTGTCTTGAATGTTGAAAAGCTGCTTGCACTTCTCATTCATTAGAGATATCTTTTCATCTTCAAATTATTTATGTTTTGCAAAATTAATTAATTATACTTCTGGATTGAATAAAACTATAGCCTCAGGCAGAGAATCAAAAAGTTAAAATATTTATTTTAAGCGATATAATTATATAGTTTCCTAAGATCTTAACTGAGCATCTTAGCTTCGTGCATTCTTATGTTTTATAATATTTGAATTTATATAATTCTTAGGAAACAGTTCTTATACTATCTCTCCTAATGGTATATGACCATCCTATAGAAAGAGTAAATCATTTATAACTTACGTCAAAAAGAGCACCATTAAGATCTAGAGTTAAATTGGGGAGCTTTTACATATATTTTGGCTTATTTTTAATGGAGTTCATTTGCTCTGAATTGAGGAAAAAGCTCTAGTAAGTAAGCGTTAAGCACATTAAAATTATCATCGTGACCATGGATATAAGCCACTGGTAATTCAGCAACTGCAAATATACGAAGCAGAGTAACTAGGAAATAAAAATAGAGTATTTATATTAATTAATTTACTAGGTGATTGAAAGCTGAAGAGCTTGATCTATTCCTTCAGATAAATCAAAAGTTGCCAGACTCGTTACCATATTCCCAATTTGTAATAAAGCATAAATTGTCACCAAAATAAGCATTAAAAGTGTAAGGAAAAAATAATTTTTAGGTCACCATCTTTATATACACAAAAATAAATTAAAAAAAATTAATAAGATCTGAGGCTTCCAAATCAGTAAAACAAGGAGTAATATTTGATAGATTAGGGAAGCTGCATGCATCATCCACTGCCACCATTTAATTTTTTTCATCTTTAATAAATTTATATAATTTGTAGGTTTGCGCTCCTACAGCTATTGAAATGAATAGTAGAAGAAGCATTTACAAATAAATTAAAAGCACCAGAGCTCTAACCAACAACGATGCACTACTTGCACTTATGATCTAATAAAATAAAAGAAAACTATTTTCAAATTAAAATTCTGCTTTGCTCTTTTTTCCTTGTAGAGTTGCAAGACTTATGGATTTTTAAAATTGAGGAAGATCCTAGATTCCATTTATATATGCGTATTCTTTTTATTATTTCGTAAGTTATAGAAGTTGAAATTTTTTTAGAGTTTTAGAACTACGCTGTTTCTAGTAAAGTGTTTTTATTATATTAATAAAGTATAGGACATTTTAAGAAATAAGTTCTTCTCAATTAATTAAAGCTTTATTTATCCCTAAGGTAGTATATTTCAATAAACAAGTAACCCTTATATAGCTATCTTAAGAGTAAAAATAAATTTAGTTTTAAAAAATCTAGCAAATTCTTCCTCCTACAACAGTAATCTCATTCTATTATAGTCACCCTAAATCGATAAATTTTTTCGTAAAAAATTTGGCCTAAATATGATATATTTTAATAAGAAGAGTGAAGAAAATAACTTTGTATTTCATAAAAAAACTGGAATTCTCTTGAGGTTTAATGTGATTATGGGATGAATACGAATGAATGATTGCAGGTGGGTCAAACTTAAATTAACTGAATAATATCAAATACTTTCTAAATAATTATCAAAATGAAGAGAATGAAGAGGACAGAGATATTTCTAAAAGATCTACAAATCGCTCGCCTGCTTTAGATTTTAGCAATTCCAATTGAAATCAGCAGACAAAAATGCTTTTAAACAAATTAGGATCCAAAATGGTAATGCCTCCATTAATTTCTTACATTTTATTTTAGAGAGAGTGGAGCTGGCAGAGAATGGAAACACTGAAAAAGTTGAATATATTTACATTTTCGGACACCAGAGTGCGCACTACTAGAATTGCTCAAAAGCTTATCAAGGTAAGATAAATTTGACTTCACTCATAATTTAGAGTACTAGTAGATAATGAGTAAATGATAATAGACTTGGCAGAAAAGATTATACAGCACAGGACATGCAAAATATCTGCATTTTCCCTCTCTAAAATTATATCTATCAGCAATGAGACCAATTATCCTTATTTGTGTAATATTTAGCTGTTTATTTATGATTTAACCACCTGCAATCATTCATTCGTATTCATCCCAAAATAGATGAACATTTTATGACCTTTAGGGCGACTTATTTATGAATTTATTTTTGCATTAAAAAAATTTTTCACAGTAGAAACTTCTCTTAGATTTGAGAAAGTAACATTTTGATTAATGGCCTGTTAGAATTGTTAAAAATTATCTTCAAGACTTTTAATTTTCTGAGTTTAGAGAAGTACTTTAATGTATTTATATTTGACTCTAGTGATGGGGATCTTTATAGTTAAATGCAGTTTAAATGTACAATTATGGCTCTTAGCAAAGAAATCTTTTTAATTGACTCTTCAATTACTTCTCGTACTTATAAAGTAGCCAAGCATCCATTGGATAAGCAGTAGTGTAAGATTCAATATATAGAGACATAAAGAAAAGAAAGATAGTGATTAAACAATTAATTCTCTTTGCGATAATCAACGATTCTCAGCCATTTTATTTTTTTTTAAAAATAATTATCTAAATTATCATTATTTCGCGCAAACCTGCATCTTATTACTCTCGATTTTAAAAAAAAAAACACTCATCTTCCCTACTAACAAAATTGTTCTGACATTTATGGTAAAATGGTTTCAAGAAACTATTTTCTTTTTACAAAACGGCAGTCTGGTAAAATAAATTTTACCTCTTATAAGTTATTTTGATGATTCTGCTAAATCCTCGACTTGAATTCAAATTGGAAGCTTTCCAACCTGATGGCTTAAGATAATAGAGAAAATATAAAGATATCTATCATCTTAGAAGGACAACAATACATTTAATTCAAAAATTTTCTGAATTATTAAGGCTAACAATTATTAAGACTGTCATAAATTAAATGATGAAGGTTATTATAAAAAAAGAGTTAATACAATTATAATAGAAGAAGTATAAAAGAACTAGGCATTACGTCATTTTAAAATTTTTTTGGTGCTATTTTAATTAGGAATTAAATTAGAAAATATTTTTATTTTTATCTTTTTAGAATAAATTATTGATAAAAAATTAATTTATTCTGCAGACTAAAGTTACTAAGAAAAGTTTTCTTCAAGAATTAATCTATGTATTTTAAACTAAAGCTTATGTAACATCTAGTTTTTATGTTGCTGTATAGTCCAAAATTTAAAAATTTATATTTTTTAATTCATAAAGTTTTAAAAATGTCAAAATGCATATTTAAAATTAATATTTAACAGATTTTGATTCAAATTTTGACAGCGAATGTTATTTTTTTAAAAAAAAAAAAAATAAAAGGAATTAAGGAATTAAATCTCAAGTTTTCAATATTATGAACAAAATATATCATAAATGAAGTAGAATTTATAGCTTAGGCTTTAAGTTTTTAAAGTTTTAATGTTTATTTCCTCCTTAGAGATGATATTTCAAACCACTCTCAGTTAATTTAAACAAATAAGTTAAAGCTTGAGTAATGTCTTCAATTACTAAAATAAAATTGATGATAGCATTGTAATCATAGAGTTCATTCCACTTTCCATACACTTAGTAGAATTTTAAGGGAAATAAACAATTAATTAATTTTTCAATTAATGATTTCTATTTTCGAAATACAAAACCTTTTTGTGTTGACTGGATTTAAGAATCAAGCTACTCTTCTCATAAAATTATTGAACTCTTTCTCTCCCATGTTTTCTCTGAGATCCTTAAGTGATCTTATGTCGTCTCCAGCTTGCATAGCTGCCTAAATTCTTTCTATAAGTAGTTTAGAATTTCTCTTTTTATAAATTATGTCAGTAACTTATTCAAGCTCTATAGCTTAATTCGCCTTTTAAATTTCTTACTAAAATTTGAAATAAGTGTGTGCCTTTATATAAAGCAGATTGGAGAAGAAATTTTGTATCATTTTGAATAATTATATAAACTAAGATAATTGAAATTGTTTTTTATAAATATGAATTTAGGTTTCAAAGTACAAGTGAAATTTTTAAAACAAAGTAATTTTTGAGAATAGTATAGAAATAATAAAGTTTTTATCTCCTTATTTAAAATATTTATTTAGTGCGGAAATTATATAGAAATAGAACTTTACTTTTCAAAAACTTTACTAATCCTATAATATTATGAATAATTTTAGTAAATTTATGCATTTAGCGAAATTAATTAATTAGATAGATAAGATATATATTCTCTCCTAATAAAATGTTTTTTTAAACCACATTTTGAGATAAACGCGTTATTACTTTTTGAAAAAAGTAAATAAATGAAATGATAAAAAAACATTTATACTTTAAAAATAAAAATACGAATATAAATTTTTTGAAATATAAACTAAAAATATAATTAATGACTCTAAAGAGAAATATGGAATTGTTGAGTTTTTGTGTACCATTAAAATTTATAGATGTGAAGTTAAATTTGTTTTGCATCAGTGGTATTTAGGTCCTTATAAATTACTGTTTATATAAAAATTATAATTAACAATAGATAATCAGGTTCATTTAAATTTTAATCATCATTCCTTAACCCTTAATTCTTAAAATTTTGCTAATTAACAGATAATTGAAATTAATAATCACCATCCTTTTTTCTCTAAGTCAACTTTAATATGGGGACATGGTTCTAAATTTTAGGCTCTTAATCAACCCTAAAACCCCAGTTACCCAAGTTGAGAGAGAGAGAGAGAGAGAGTGAGAAGTGATGAAAAATGTGCACATTTAATTGCACGTGTAAAGGCTCAATAGAGTCATTAGATCTGATCCCTATATCCAAGTCAGATCTGAAAAATGGCGAGCTCCATTCAGATGAAACTATTGATCGCTCCGATATCTCTCTTTCACTCTCTCTGCTTTCTTGAGTTGTCCGATAAAGGTTTTGATGAAGATTCAAGATTCCCGTCAGTAAATTAAACCTTAAACCGAAATATGTAAGATAGGCGTTTTTTTACAAGTCCGGGCTTAATCGCTGCTCCTTGGCTCCATCCTTACCAAATGGTCCAGGCAGTTCGCAAAAGTATTAAGAAGCCTCCAGACTGAATGTGGAGGGAAGGGTAGCTGCGCATCTTCCTTGTGCACTGCCAGAGCCATTTCCAAGAGGGAGGGAGCTGTCCGGTCGCCAAATGCCCAGACAGGCTATCACCTTGCCCAGGCAGTTGAGAGCCATATCAAGGCCATCTCTCGTTCCTCGCAACATCACTCCTAATCAAGCAGGGTCGATCAAAGCCTCACCTTGTCATGGCGATTCTATTTCATCCCCCTTCCGACTCCTGTCATCGACATCCTCGCCATCGACGAGTAAACCCGTCAATGTGAGAAGCTAAGCGCATGGGTTTGGTACGGGGCATAGCAGACGACTCCTTGGCCCAGTGGCATCAAACTCCCTGCTGGTCCCCTCCGGGGTTTTGGAAAGAGAGGGTGTTAGGGCATTTAACATTAGCCTGTTCGGCGGTAAATCAGAGTCGATGATCCCACCCACTGAGCCGCAGACCATGACTAGAGGGTTCGATCTCACCTGCTTGCTTCGGCGGGATTTATGGCGTCGCCCCGCTGGTGTGAATGAAATCTCGAGTTAAGAGAGATGGGAATCCATTTCTTCGGCTCCATCTTTGTGGGATTGGAGCATCTGAAATAAAATTAATAAGTTACCGGCTAGTTAGTTTAATTAAGAGCTTAGGAATTAATAACTTCACTCCATCAAATCATTCTCCTATTGCCTAGGGATCAAAGCCTAAGGCTTCCTCTCGTCGCCTATGATGCCGCCCTCATGAAGATGCATGACCGATTACTTTTAGCTGATAAGGTCTCCGACCTGGTCTTAGAGCTGGCCTATTTCCTCCCTCACGCGCTTGTTTTCCTGCATGTACTGAGTCTTGCGCTTCCTGGCGATTGGATTTTCCTTGACTTCTTCTTCCACTTGGAGAAGTCTCTCCTTTCTCTTTGCACTTTGCTTGATGAGGAAGGCTGATCGCCATTTCTAAACTATAGCAGGATCAACTTGACAGACGCCTTACCACTGAATGAGAGGGAGTTGGAGAGAGCGTTGGCGAACTCAGGCTTCATATGCACTAAGGAGTTCTGACTGCGATCGAGCTGCTCTCTTCTCGTCTGCTTTGCAGCTCGAACCATCTCATTGAGAGAGCAGCACATCTGTAATCCATTTTTGTCCAGGTGCAGCCAGTCGCACTAGTCGGGGAGATACCTGAGCATTGATGGCCTTTAAGAAGCATAGTCTAGGAAATCCTTTGCAGTCAGACCTTCAATCTGAGGAACTGCAGCCACCACCACATCACTTCTCTTAAAGTACTACAAGCTTTAAGCTTATGTGTTTACCTCCTTCTCATCAGTGAGAGTGCTCCTGAAGAAGTAGATGTTGGAGCAATTTATCTTGGGGAGATAAGCCCCACATTCCTATGTAAGGAAGTCATAAAGCCACTTCTTACTCCCGATCTTTTACTTCACTTCGTTGAGGTGAACTTAAGTGAACTATCTATCCATCTCGTACTAAAACCTGATTTGCAAGGCAGTCACTCTGCAGTTGAGGAAAGATAACTCTAAATTGATTAGCTAGTTATAATTACAATTAATAAGTCCTAGTAAATATGTAAGTACCTCGCCGAGGGTGCGAATCTTCTCTTTACTTTTCTATCTCTGCTCAAGATAATTAACTCTTCTCCTTTGTAGGCAAGGAAAGCAAGTCAAAAGTTACATTCAGTAAGCTCTGAATAATTTCTTGGGTCAAGTACTCCCAGACACACAAGGAGGAGGAGCAATTGATCTTTAAGAAAATGCAGAGGTAGCAGTTGGATCTTAGGACTTCGAGGAAACTGAAATTTGTCAGACTACAGGAGTCATCATCGTTGGCGATTCCAAGTTCATTCCTATACCCTTACAGCCTCTGAATCACTCAAGGCTGCATGAACTCAAGATGCAAGCAAGGACGCGTCTAGAAGACAAGGCTTTTCAGGTCTCGATCCTTGATCCCAGACGCCAGCTCAACAAAAGTGAAAGCTTAGAGAACTAAGCACCGCTCTTTAGTAATCAAGAGCAGAAGTCTCTCGAGGATCTGGCAGTTCAGCTTTAGTCCCATCCTTTTGAGCCTGGGCTATCTGATTCACTCTCGCCATCAGGTCAATTAGCACAGTAGAAGAATGGAGAGGAAGCCAGAGCAATATTTAAGAACGTGCCTATCCTCAGAAGAGTAAGCATTCCTGGTGTTTCACTGGAGTTCTCATATGAAAGTCTTATGGAATCCAAAAGATATCGCTAGAATCTAGAGAGAGGGTTCTGCTTGAAGAGAAATGTAGTCGCATTATCAGACTGAGCGAGGAGGGGGGCTGCACAAAGTAAGCCTTGATGAAGAGATTCAGGATCAAGCTAAATGCATTAGAGAAGTTACTGAAATCACCTTGACCTAATGGAGTCGGAAGGTCACAGTTGCGAGGGTTCCCCTCTAGTCCTCTCAAAGTCTAAGTCTAAAGAGCAGTAACGAGACGCCTCTAGAGGAAGTAAGCTATTCCTTCACTTCGAGAACTGCAAGAGGAAATGGTAGGTGTGACTGGTCTCAGGATCCCACTTTGACGCCTTGGTAGAGTGATGAAACTGAAACTAGGAATGTCATTCAAGAAGGTCTATGAAATCGATATTCGTGCAAACTCTAGAAGGAGAGAAGAGACTGCTCATCAACTTAGACGAGAGTGCCATTCAGAGCTAGTCTCATTTGCAAAGGGGCTGGAGCATCAAAGGGACTCGCCACCACAGAAACGGCCTGCAACGGGTGTACGGCATCAGTGTCACAGCCGCTTCTTTCAGTGACGGTCGGCTGGCTTACTCTATTAACTGTGGGCGAAATAACTCACTCACAGTTAAGCACTTTCTGCTCGATCTCGTGACGCTCTTAGATAATAAGGGCTAGAAAGGAGAAGTAAAGCGAGCTTCCTCCTCAACAACGTTACCTACCATCGCAGCCAAGAGATCCTGCGAGTTATGCGCCTCCTTCAGCTCTCCACTATCTACCTAGGCCCCTATAAGTTCCATCTCGCCCCAATTGTTAAGATCTTCGCCTCCATCAAGCGAGGCAAGGAGACTTAGGCAAAGCTCATAAGAAAGCCAAAGTTCATTGAATTACTTCAGAAGAGAGTATAGAGCATCGATTGGAAGTGGATCTCGCAAAGTTTCCTAAGCTGCCTCCCATGGGCTATCGAGGCATTGAGGCAAAGTGCGATCTGAACTTTCTCAGTAGGCTATCTGAGCCTTGGCTGATTCCTCTTTCTTAGTCGGCAAGATATTTGGTGAAGGCTCGAATTCCCAGAGATGCAGTTTTTCGATCCTTTAAAGCTTGGGCTGAGGCTCCTCACCTTGTCTTAATGGAATCACAATCGCTCAAGCAGAAGTCTCTAAAGTGCTCTTCATTACTACTTCGGAAGTCCCTGGCAGTTCTCTTTCTCCTCAGCTGAGAAAGAGAAAAGCAGGGAAGCATCTCTAGCTGTGTTTCCAACATTGAAAATGAGAGAAAAGCAAATTGGATCTCACTTGCGGAAGCAGAGCGGGGTCTATTATCATCAGCCATGGCATTCTACTCTGATAGGTCAGCAGTTTAATTTCACTTAATGTTCACAAAACCTTCGCTCTTCGTCACAATGTTGGCTCTTCAAAGACTAGACGCAAGTTAAAGGGGAAGAGATAGATTCCCATGAAGAGGATTACCAAGGCCCTTCCACTCACTTCGGGTCCATGCCTGGTAAACCACCACGCAATCTTAAATTCCATACTTTCGCCTATCGAGACGAGTTGGTAGTTTTCTTCTAATAGCAATCGAGTTGGACTTTGATATTTAGCTCCCGAAGAAATAGGAAGTCTAACCTCCTCCTATCTAAGCTCCTTCTTTATGGGCTGCAATTATCCCGCACACGATGAAGAGTAGTAAACTTCGCGATAGGCAAGTGATAGCTGCGAGAGCTATGCGAAGATGGAAATCGGCAGATCGTTGGGCTTCATAGATGAGAAAGAAAAGAGTGAGCGAGAGGAAGACAAGTGATCTTTCGATCGAAAAGCGCACTCATGACATTAAAGGTCACAAACGAAGAGCATCAAATGAGACATCTTAGGTGAGCCATATTTCGACTGTGGGGTACTAAAGTTGCTAAGTACAAGCTGAAAAGGCCCATGGAAGAGGGACTATTTGAATTTATAGCTCAACTGAAATGAAGATGGTGTCTATGATTGGAAAGAGTAGATTACTTAGTCCACGGGCTTCTCGCAAATGATATCTGGAACTCCAAGCAGCCGAAGAGAAGCATTCTGAGCTTCTTAAGCTTGGAGCGCGGTGAAACGGATTGACCTTGATCCAGATCACCTAGACTCCAAGATAGAGTCTGTCGAGCGATTGCTCGGCAGCCCTAATTTTACCTTCAAGGCTTCGCATTTCGCCGGGGCTGTCGCCAACCCTTAGTGGCCCCTAGAGGCCACGCGGCCCCCGTCACCTCGACCCCTCGTAGGGGACGACATCATCACAAGGCATGGAGGGACATACTCAGCACCAGGAGGGGGACAGGATCAGTTTGCCCTTAGCCGCGATCCATTGTGCCACTGGGAAATAATTAGGGGGAGTCCCTTCATCAACACGGGCGCTCACCCAAGGACCCTGCCGCCAGCATATCTCTGAGGAATCCTCCAGATAGTTGGTATTTTAAAATAATAATTATAGATTTTATGCTGCTCTTATAAGTGAGCAATTCTAGATTTTTTCAAAATATTGGCTTAATTAATTGTTCATTTCACTTATCCAAGTTTATTTACCTTCTCTATTATAAAGCTTAACTACCCCCAAATACAATAATAAAATATTAGATAAATATTGATTTATAGTATTCTAAAGAATATAGAGCTTTCACCTTAAGATTTATAGAAATTGATCTCGGACAAAAGCGTATATTTTTTATTTTATTCTTTAATATCTATCGAATTAATTATCTCTAAAAATAATTTTATGTATGTGTGGGCGGATAATTTAGCATAATTTTTTTTGTTATAAATATGTAAATTATCTTATTTTTTCATCTGGTTTTAATTTAAATATATTTTTTTTTGAAAGATAAAAATATAATTTAATATTTTTTTTCTTAAATTAAATTGAAATACTAGTTTTTTGCTACATATCTTTTCATTAAATTAAATATCAATTTATTCAAAATATTAATATAAAAAGGTTTTTGGCATTTCATTTTGTATATTTAATTTATTTTAAGTTCAATATTACTTATTAAGTTTAAATTTAGTTAATTAAATTAAAAGTAACATTTAAAATTAATGTTGAATAATTATATGATTACTTTTTTGAGTAATTTACATCATTATAAATAAAAAGATCAGTTAAAGAGAATATTTTGAATTAGCACACCCTTCATGAGCAATTAAAATCAGTTGTAAGAATATAGAACCTTAAAATTAATAAGACAATTTGCTTTCAATTAGATTATTATAATAAAGTGAGTTATGTGGCATCGGTGTGGATGCTTCCTTGGTACCCAATCAGGCCTTCACTTAATCCATTCTTAAGTACTTTTAATAGCTCGAACAAAAACGTTTTAAGAGCAGCATACTGAAACTTTAAAGATTTCCTTCAAAGAGGGTAGGGTTGTTTAGCATTTGATATTTGACTTAAGGCTAAATATAGCAGAAAATAATTGCTTTAGCTCTGGTTGAAATCACCTCCTCCTTTACGATAATATGAATAAAGATAGCATCGTATCTACTACTGTGTGCACTAAATTAATTCTCTTTCCTAGTAATAAAGGCTTATTAATACTCCAGCAATTATTGAGGCTATTATAATTCGCACCTTATTTCTCATATCTTTCAATTGTAATCATTACTAATAAAAACCGAATATTTAGAAAGCCTCCCTTTCTTTAGAAAAGGCTAAATATTAATCTAAATGAAGTAAAAACAAAGATACTTTGACCGTAAATTATTGGAAAGTAACTCTCTTCTTCCAAGTTAAGTCCTTCTTTGGTTATTATAATTTTAGCTATTTTATTTCATAATAAAAATAAAAATATATCATGGATTTTAATGCTGGGAATTAAAACATATATATCCTGACTTTAAAACAATATCTAAAAATAAAAAACTATTTTGTTGGGGAAATTATTATTAAATAAAAAGATATTAAAAAGTTATCTCTGAATTGATAGTTAATCATATTTTTTTTTAAAATTGAAATCAGAGCAAATATTGAACGATAGCTCAAAATTTTATATAATTATTCAAGCCTTTCTGATTTATTGAGGGTGCAATCTTAAAATGACCTATTTCATATTAACCCACTCTTAGTTTTAAAAATTAATATAAGTTAAAGCTTCCGTTATGTCTTCAATTAGGAAAATAAAAATTGTTGAAGGTTTTGTAATCACAGTATTCATCCCACTTTCTAAACACTGCTACTCCACTTGCTCTCTACTAAATATATTTAAACTTACTGTAGCCTGTTAGCCCTATGATTATCGCCTTCTCTTCTTAGAATTAATGAATCTCAAACTTAAATAAAATATTTGAAAACTTTCTAATAAGAGTAGTGGCTTCAAACCCATCGATAATGGGCATGCTTAAATTTATTTAATACTGCAGTCCATGAAAATAAGTTCGAAGAAGGGATGTACCTGGCATTGTCTACAGTCGCAACTAGTGACATCTCCATATCTCTACTTCACCATTTCAAAAGCTTCCTGTCCATTCGGTGCTTTCTCACTTTCAATTCCAAAAGAGTACTGGAGAATACTCTCCAAAGATATCAAGTTGAAACAGTTGTCGTCCACTATCAAAATTTTCTTCCTTGCCTTACAGTCACACAATTAAATCATTTAGAATACACTTATGAACTAAGAAGGATGAGTCAAAGGAGTTCTCAAACATTCCAATCTAGACCTATCCGTCGTTAGTAAGCAAGTCATCTCAAATATTTAAATTAATAAAATCATGATTGAATCCAGGTCTTGCTGTATCCAGTTATATATTATGAAGCTCACTATCTTCTTGAGATTCTAATATACTCAATTACCCTACTCCGAATGCGTTGAAATCTTATTTGCTAAGATTTAAAAATTTTAATTTAAGATATAATAAAAGACTATATTTTTAATGTAAAAATTACAATTAGCAACCAATTTGAGAATTTATGTTAACCACACCGTAATTAACTGCTATTTTAACTAGTTCATCAATGATTCTTCTGAAAATTTTAGTCTTTTTTTAATAGGTATTTCACATTATATTTCAAATAAAAATTTTGTTTTATTTTTGAAAATCAAGGTAGTTTAGCTAATTGAAGATTAAAATATATCTCAAATTTTTTTTCTTCATTTTAAGTTATAGATTTTTAAATTAAATGAGATTATCATGATTTATTCTTAATGAGATAAATTTTTGTTTTCTAAGACGAGGCCTGAAAGTGCCTCCACCCAGAGCTAAAGATCCTGAAATCATCCTTCTTATATTATTACTCTACTCTTGAAGATTATTTTGGCTTACAAAAAAATGCTCCAACTCTTTCATAGGCAACATTTACTCATTTTCTAATAATCTACGAGGAGAATTATAGATAAGATTAAAACAGAAAAGATACTAACAAGAATTTTAGGGCATTATCTCAAAATCCATAAAACGTTGCTTGTAATATTTAATTGATTGTCTATTCCTGGGAGGTGAGCTTTAGGTTAATTCTGACCTTTTTAATTAAAGAAAGAAAAATAAAAGTCAAAATGTTTTTGAATCTTAATACATTGCTGTTTACAAAATATTTTCATCAGAGAACGCTCTTATTGTGAAAACTATTCTTGTCCCATCAGAATAATTTTAATCTAATCCTATTCATTTATTTAATATAATCTATTTTTAATATTCTCCCTTCAAATATTTCAACAATGGACTTGCAGATACTTAATCCGAGTCCAATGCCATTTTTATTAATCTTGGAAGTGGACTCTAGCTTTCCAAATATTCTGAAGAGCTTATCTCTGTCTTCTGTTTTAACTCCAACTCCGGTATCTTCAACTGCCACTACTAATTGTTGAGAGGTGTGCACATATTTAATTAGATTAATTTGAATAAAGATGATTATAAAAATAGTTTAAAAATTGCTTTATCACATTGTTTATGACAGACCAATTATAGTAACAGAAAAATAATTAAACACTTTAAAAGGACTTTTTTCTCTCCTGATAATATATTCTTATCAAACTTAATGTATAGGATAAACTCAATTGCAGAAGTGGAGTAAATGAAATACAAGTCTCGCTTATTTTATATTATATCTTCTCAAATGGTGGATTCCAAGTCCTCAGTCGACCAATTGTCAAAGTTCATTAAGTCCAAGGAAGACCTGTACGAAGCTGCTTTGAGGAATCATTATTTTCTGCCATCGTTTAAATCCAAAATGGTGACCGAAGAGTACATGTTGAGTGTGATCAATGGAAGTGCCTGGTGCCCGATATTCAGAGAAATCAGGTTGCTGCCATGTCCTTCGCTTCCAACAGTAGATGTGCTTGTGAAGAAATTCCTAGCAATGGCGGATAGAATGGGAAAGAACCTCATGATCGATAAATCGCATCTTACAGACAAGATATGGATTTTAGCCATCCTGTCTACCTTCTCGCCAAGGAAGATATCTTCATGAAAGATTATGTAGCGCCTCGCAAGTCCGCTTAAGCCAACGTATATCGAACCGTAGAGATAGCACCTGTATTCCTGGAAGGTCTGCCTTCCTCTCGAAAATCAGGAAAGACTCTGAGACTCAGATTTGCAAATAAGGGTAAAGCAACCCAGAGGATGATGCGACTTAAGGATATCAGGAAACGAATTGAGAAGCAGATCGAGCGAGAGAAGGTGGCTATGGAAGAGAGAGCAATTAGCAAGATTAGGAATCCAGAGAATTTGCAACAAGATCCACAACTACAGAATGCGTAGGTTACGAAGCAGAGAACCCCGAGCAAGAGCAGCAAGCAGCAATGATTTCAAACTGAATGATCTCTCAACGACGAGAGGAGTGTGCGGAAGTGTGAGCGTGAGGTAGCCTTTACTTATTAATTGTTACTACTTTAAATTGCATCGTTAAATATGTGCTCGGGAGGGGATGACTGGTTGGCCTGTACCAGCTTAGTGACGGTGAGACGGAGCCAGTCTTGCTTCAACAGCGCCCAGAGGCGCTTGATTGGATTGAGGGCTCAACAATAAGGAGGCAAGTATTCTAGCTGGCAGCTGGCCTGAATGGCTTCTCGAACCTTGGAGCTCTTGTGGATGGAGAGGTTGTCCATAATGATAATATAACCAGGCTAGAGCCGGGGTCCTAGCTCCCAGAGAAGGCCAGGAAGTGAAAGATGTTGTTGCTGCCGGCAATGATCTTACTGTGTAGCAAGCCCCCGGCCTCGCTAATTGCTCCGATCACTGTGAGAGACTTCCCTTGAGTGCTGGGAATCTGAACACTCATGCGCTCTTTGAGCTAGCCCCGCTTAAGTGACTGTCATGCGTTGAATGTTGACTCGTCTATGTACACCACGTGTCGGCCCTCCAGGATCCAGCGTACCAGGCGCTTGGAGAACTCTTGTTGCTTGCGCTGTGCTTCCTGCTCCTTGTCCTCGTTGCGGCGATACGAATAGCCTGCCGCTCTGCACCTAACTCCATTGCGGAGATAAATCTTTCTCAACCCGAACGTTGATAGAAGAGGAATGTCGTATTTGTGATGAAGGAAATGGCAGCGCTGCACGAGGCTCAGATATGCTGTTTCGTGGAGAGCCTTGATGGAGGTGATTCGACGCTCGGTGTCGGGAGAGAGTAACCGCTTCTTGCCTCGTCTGGATTTGTTCACCACCACAATGAAGCCATTCCTACGCCACGCTAGACTATCATATTGACGGCTCCAACTCGCAAGCCAAGTATGCTTGCAACTTGAGGATAGGTCAGCCGCGGATTTGCGTCTGAATGCAAAGATCCAAATAGGAGATAGATGGCGGAGAGTTGCTGTTTGTAGGTGATTACTTATCGTACCCTCAGCCGCAGTGACCAAGATTTGCGAATAGACTTCGTCTTGGGCTGAGGAAGCCGACTCTCCAGTAGTGGAATCAAGTTCATGTCGGGGATGTGATGGCGGTGTGTAGGGGCGGCGAGAGAGGAGGAGTGAGTAGGGTCGAACCGAACTTTCGCTTCTTGGAATGCCTGTTAGACTGGGACTCCCATTTGAGAGCCGCCGATTAAAGATAAGAATAAATTTTAATATGATTTACCCCCTAATACACGTCGATCCCATACTATTAGAAATATAAAGAGATATTTTGTCAATATATAATTTCTCTGCTCGCAATTGAAAACTATAAAACTAGTTCTAAATGAATTAATTTAGAGTTTTGAAAATTTAATGATGTTATTTTGTTCAAGTTAATGAATATAATATTTAATTACTAATTTTAAATGTCCTCTAAAAGTAAACTTCAATGAATTAGAGAGCAAGTTCAAGATAATAAATTAATTGAATATCTTTTAATTTGAAAAGATGACTTATTTTATTCTTTAAGAGTCTATGTAAATGCTTTTGGGAAAATCAGTTTAGATAATTTCTAAAATCATTTCGAGTCCTTTTTCAGAAGTAAAAACATAAGCAAATATGTTATATTATATCATTAGAGATTTGAAGTTATATAAAGTAACAATTTATAAGCATATATTGTTTGGAATTCTTCTCATTAATTTTAAAGTACTAATCTTGAACATATCAATAATTTGAGTGATGGATTCTCGAAAGTCTGACCAGTTCTGATTCTTATTAAATTTGCCATTTTTAATCAAGAAAAAGTCCAGCAAGTCATTAACTAGGAAGCCCAAAAATTTAGCAGAATTTTTCACAATTGAAACCAATCGCAGCGCATCCTCTTAGTTAGCTAGAAAGAGTTCAAGGCTATTTATTAGACCTAACATCGCAAAAGATAATTAAATAAATGAACGCATTAAGGGGAGTTCTCATATCATGGGAAACAGTTGCTGTTAGCATTTCGTAGAAAAAGTTCTCCATCTTTACTTTCTCATAATTAAATATGGGAGTGAGGTCTTTTAGAATAAAACTGATTAAATTAATAAATGCAATATTTATAAAATAATTCTATCCCTAACCCTTTATACAAAAAATATATTCTGTTAGAATACTAAAACTTCATAAATTAGTCGCTTAAAACTCTGTTATTGCCATTCCCTTTTAAAAAAATAGTGAGAATATAAATTCTTAGTATTTATGTACTTTAGAATAAATAAGTACATTTAATTTAAATCATTTAAAATACGATCTCTTGAAATTAATTTTTTATTTACAACTTAATTCTTTATTCAAATAAAATTTTCGATATCTTTATAAAGTTTTCTGGTTTTAAATTATGACATTTTGTGATACGCTATCGAAATAAATTGAGCTTCTGGAGGCTTAAAGAATTTGTTCATTTATTGGATTCAAGTTTTTATTATGAATTAGATCACCGCTCGTTCCGTGAAAGGGATCTTATGAATTCGAGAATGGGACTTAGGATATTTTATAATATTTATCTCTTGAAGTTTCCTCGGATGCCTGAATTATACTGACAGTCTATAATAAATTTCTGTTTGTTTCAGCATTTTCTATCTCTTCATCTTGATTATTTAAATCCTTGTCTTAGCATTCTTGTTCATTAAAGAAGAATTATTTTTAAATAATATAACTTTAATTTCAAATACAATAAGTGATTGCATAGACAGTAATCACTGACATTTTTTATTTGAATGAAGTTTAACTTCATTAAGTTTTAGGATATTTAATGATCCTGATTAAAAATGAAATTTTGAATTTAAATTAGCAGAGTCTTTATAAAGAATTTTTCCAAAGTTTAAGAAAAAATCTATTAACTTAGAAGCTGAAAGATATTGAAAATGGAAACTAAAAAAGAATGAATCAAAGTTTGATATTCTCAACAGCAACAAAAAATTGAAATAAATTATTGTAAGTTTGTTTTAATGCTAAGGTATTTCATATATTTTTTCATTTCAACTATTTTGTCCTATTTTTTTACATGTAAATTATCAAATGGATAAACCCAAATATGATTTAAGAAGTAATGAATCATAATTTTATTAGGGTGAAATTATTTTATACTTCTAAAGCCCCCATTCAAATTTTTAAGCAAACATTCTTTCACAAAAGATTAATGGTAAATATTTTATTGTTTTAATCTAAAAATCAAGATAATGAATCCTTAAAATGTAGATTCTTTTTATAGATTATCTTATGTCTATATACTGACATTTAATCTAACTAGCAAATGGAAATTATATACCTTATTGAGTTTAACTATTTTATCTTAAACCAGAAATGTTTTAACTGTCTTTTATTAATACTATTAAATTTTAAATCTCTAATTCAGTGCATAGTTTAGACTATATTTTCATATAGGGATATAATATTTTTATTCAAGTTGCAATAATTTTAGCTAGTTTATTTATAAAGCCTTATCTAGAAAGTCTTCTTTTTTTTGCTTGTCTTTTCTATATTTTAAATATTTATTTAGATATGATATTGAGAAAGATATTGCTATATTAATATTTTGTGAAAAATTAAATTCTAAGGAGTGGAAAAAATAGATTTCTTAAACATTTTTAAAAATATTGCAAAGAAACTTTATAAATTAGAAGTTAAGGAATGAGAATCTGATATAAAAAGAAGGAGGATTTTAAATTTTATATTTTAAAAATAGATTCTCCTTTCATATATTAAATTAAGTGAGGGAGATTATGATCTTAAATATTTTTACAATCAATTAAACTAGAACGACATAAATTACCAAAAGTGTAACCAGAGGCCCCGGTCATTTTTTCTGGCTCCTCGTCTAACAAAAGATAAATTCCATTTTAGGCACACCGTTATCCAATATTTGAGAGAAAAAATGTGTGAAAATAAAGGTAGGTGTCGAAGTTCATTTTTTCATTTCATGATTCTTTTATTTGCCGAAATGGGCATTTTATGGCTTAAGAATATTATCTTGTTTCAGGTGATTATGTTGTTATAAGGTATTTAATTTTTGATCATGAGAGGCGTTTAAGCAATTGTTTAATGGCAATAATTTAGAAAATGAAGTGCGAACTTTCATAAATTTTTACCTCCTACACATTCCTAAGCACCCTTTGTCTTGTGAAACTTACATTTAATTTTCAATTTAAACTAAATTTATTTTTATTGAATCTCTCATAGATTTTTAACTCTCTACCTAGACAATTGGATTTTGTTTGTCTTGAATGTTAAAAAGCTACTTGCACTTCTCATTCATTAGAGATATCTTTTCATCTTTATAATTGATAATTCATTAATAAAAATAATTATACTTCTGGATTGTATAAAACAATAGCCTCAGGCAGAGAGTCAAAAAGTTAAATAAATAATAAAGATATGCTTTAATTTAAAGTTTCCTAAGATCCTAACTAAGCATCTTTGCCTCGTGCATCCTCATCATTTAATAAACAAGAAAGAGACACATTAATAAATTCTCAAGAAACAATTTTTATACTATCTTTCTTAATGGTAATTTGCTATCCTATTAAAATGAGTTAGAGCCCGCATTTCAATAAGTGTTTCAAAAAGAACTTACGTCATGAAAATAACCATCAAGACCTGTAGATAAACTGGTTAGCTACAAAATGCTTTTTTACTTAAATTAAAAGCTCAATTGTTCTAAATCTATGTATAAGCTTTGATAAATCAGTGATGCACTCATAAAGATAGTCATTGCTACAAATGATATTAGCCACTAGTAGTTCACCATTTGCACATACACAAAGCAAAGTAGCAAGGCAAAAAATAAACTCCTCATATTATATTTCCTATCTTTAAGGTGGCTGTTAGTTGTATTACTTAATCTGGACCCTAAGATATATCAATAGCTCCCAAAGCTAAGAGTGTATTCACAGCTTGCAATAAAACATAAATGGTCAATACAAAAAAAACTTTTAACTTGAGAGAAAAAATTGGTCACGATCATAAATTCAACTATTTTTATAAAATTAAAGGATCTGAGGCTTCCAAATCAGAATTAAATGGAGGAGCAGTTAGTATAATGTTGAAACGATTTGCATCATCCACTCAAACCACTATTGTATAAAATAAATCTTGAAAGAGATGCATATGATTTTTCTGATAAAAACTAAGATGCTTATGGGATAAACCTATTTTAAATGCAAATCATTTATTCGAGATAATTAAAAATAGTATTTCATTGAAGATTAAAAAAGAAATCACCCCATGAACATATCATTATTGTTAAGTTCGCAAAAGGCAGTTCTTCAGAGTTGCTTCAGTCGATGGAGTTGCATCAGCCTGTAACCGATATATCGAAGATGATTCGGCTCAGAAACTGCTACTGAATGAAATTTTTAGAATTTTCATAGGATGAGAGCTAAAATTTGCAAGGAACTCATTTAATGCAAAGTATATCTTCTGCGTTCAGAATGCAAATGGTATATAAGGGTTGGTGTTTTATGCTGAAACAATAGTTGCAAACTCGCTTGAAATAACTCCTTTTCAATATTATGAAATGTTATAGAGATCCCTTTGTTTGAGAGATGTAATATTGAAATTTTAGAGGAGTGATGGAGTTGCATGAGTTGGGATTCGTGCACAGAGATCTCAAGCCAGAGAACATCATGATAAACTTTGAACCAGTCAGAGCAACTGTCATAGACTTCAACAGAGTTGTAAGAAGAGA